>JAVJIF010011916.1:0-144001 GCA_038442645.1 Agave tequilana | reverse complement strand
TTTTGTGGAAATTGGACTTTTGATTTCTAGTTTTTTTTATTTTCTTAATTTTAAACTTATCTGCATGTAGAACATTTGAATCCCTTTTGCATTGTTTTTGGTTATTGGTCAATAATAGTCCTGCTCCCATCTATTTTATTGAGAAATTTTGGGGAATGGTGATTTGGTGCCCCTTCGCTGATTTTCTATTTTTTTTCCCCTGTGATTTTCTGGGAATCGCTTTCTCGTGGCATTTCCTTGTTTTCCCCTCTTTTATCCACTCTGCTCCTTTGTGATTTTTTTTTGTTATTTTTTTTTTTTTGTGCCCCGGGCCGGGGGCATTATGTGTGTTTGGAAGCGAATGGTTAATCTCTCTCTTAATAGGTTTTTTTTCTTGTTGGAAAAAAGTTTATCCTTTTTCGTTATGATACATTCCTCTGGTGATCTTTACCTCTTAGGATTGGCAATTGATGCATTTATCTCTCTATTTCTAAGGATTGTTCCCTTTTGCATATGAACGATTTAATTTATCTATTTAATTTACATTCAAGGGCGCCATGCCTTTCGCGATGCATTTGATCATGTCTCTTATTTATATTTGGTCCTTTTATATGCATTTCATTTTTTATGCTCTGATCTCCTTATCTTTATGTGTATTTATTTTCTGGTAACGTGATGTACGATCTCTCTATTTCTGTGGTTTTACTTCTCTGCTTGAAAATGAGTCAAATGTGCTGCTCGTTTTTCCTCAATTTTTTTTGTTGGTTGGTATGAATTTTGGTAGTTAAAAAGAAGAAGAAGGATAATAATATTGTTCCTATCTATTTTCTATTTTATATGCATCTTTTCTTCTCCCTAAAGGTTTGGAGAAAGATGGATTGACTCCATTATATTGTGGTTTTCTTGCTTGATTTTTTATGGAATTAGCCTTTATTTTTACTCCTCTCCTGCTGATTTTGATGTGATATTCCACTCTGTATGTCTATTTTCTATGTTTATTTCTCATTTCATTCTATTACTACGAGGAATTGTATAACATTAGCTCTTTTCTTTGGGGATACTGTTTATGTGCATGTCTGAGAAGTATGTAACTTTTTGGTAATTGGTTGGGCATTTGCAGTAAAGAACAAGGGATGCAAGGATACAAATATTGCTGCCTCTCCGACCTCGCCCCCCTCAGCAAATTTCGAGAGGCAGATCAGCAGAAAGGGAGCGGCCCGTCAGGCTACAGCTGCAGCCCTGGAGCATGATGGATCAAGTCTCCAAGACAGCAGTGATGCGGAATCCCTGTCCCACCCCCCCAGTGGGAACCCTTCGAGAAAGGAGTGTCCCACCATAATATACAGTCATCAGCAGTGGGAGCAGTATTGGATCCTTCTCTGGAAGTGTCAGTGATGCTGAAGAGGAGACAGGAGAGAAGGGAGGAGGCGGGCTTGATGATTGGGAAGCTGTTGCCGATGCCCTCTCTGTGTCTCCTGACAATGGTCAGGACCATCACATGAAGTCTGCTGATTCACCGGCAGACACTGCTGTTCATTCTGCAACAGCAATGACAAGGACATCTGAACCCATAAAACGGGAGCCTGATCGGACTATCCCTAGAGCATGGGGGCCAGATGATGCACTCCGTCCTCAGAGCTTACCTAATCTATCGAAACAGCGGAGCTTTCCCGTGAACATGGAGAGACCGCTATGATGGACATCATAACCATCACGGTCTTCTCTCTCCGCCACCATCATCATGTCCTATATGTTATGAAGACCTAGACCTCACTGACTCGAGCTTTCTTCCCTGCATCTGCGGTTTCCGCCTCTGCCTATTCTGCCACAAGAGGATTCTTGAGGCTGATGGGCGTTGTCCGGGTTGCCGGAAGCAGTATAATTCTGTGATGGGCGGTGAAGATTGGCACCGTTACAGGAGTGGGGGTGCCACCATTGCCTATCGGTTGTCTCGTTCATGTTGTATGAGTTCAAGATCTTAAATAGGAGGGGGAGGGGAAGGCTATGGTTTATTTTCCTTCCATTCTTTTTTGTTTCCTCAGGATCTAAGGATGGGTCCTTTTGTGTTGTCTGCTAATCAGCATACATTCAACTTGTGGTTTGCTTATAAAGAGAGAAATGTGAATATGGACATAGGACTTGAAATTCTGTGAGAAGCTTTCTTAGAAATAGGTGGGCCTATATGTTTTGTTCTTACATTGTATGTGGGTGCTTAAATATATGTTATTCCTATAGAGGGTGTTTGGATGTGAATAGATGGGAAGGATATAGAACTGTCATACATCAGATTTCAGCATATAATAACTCACTATATAAAGTTGAGGCTATGATGTTTCTCTAGATTTCTTATTACTCCTTATTTGGAATGCACTTCTACATTTCTGATATAGAAACTTGAATTAACTATGCTGCTCAACCATATCTTTATAGAACTTGACAAGTTCAAAGGATACAATGCCTATTTTTTGCTAGGATGGTTGTAATATTATCTTGAATTGTGCAATCTGATGCCATTCTCCTATTATTCTGGAGAAAAAAAATTAATGTTTGCTAGTAGAAAACATTGATTTGCATCTTTATTTGCTGTTTTACTGTTGCCTTTTGATTTGCAGCCCCATTAAAATGGTTGTACTTGAGAACATATTGGACGGACCTCATGTAGGTATAGAACAATACATTTTTTATGCTTCCTGGTACCATATATTTTATCTTTAACTGTTTTTAAGTGTTACTTCACAAATTCCATGGTGCAGGTTGCACTTTGTGTGCTTATACAGGTTTGTGTGAATGGTACTGCTATTAGTGTGCTCGAAGCGTGCTGTCTTCTTGTCATTCATCAGTGTTTGGTGTGTTCAAACCATGCTGGTTTCTTGTCATTTATATTTGGTAGGCACGTCTTGAATGACTCCTTGGGGAGCGAATTGGTGAATGCAAGTTATTTTGAGGTAATTTTTTTTGTTTAACCAAAACTTGATACATTTAAAATATATTTCGTCACTCTTCCAAAAGAGTCTATATCAGTAAGTTTAAGCATGATCTAGTTATCAATATAGATGACTACTGCTCCTTAATGTCATGTGCAATTGGTTGTTAAGTATGAATTTAGTTTGGATATCTACTCTATAACAACAACCGTAACTTTTTACCTTCATTTGTGTGTTAGTTAATTTCTTTCATTTTTCTGTTATTGCACATTTATGGTAAACACGAATTGGCTAACTGATTCATTACGAGTACTTTGATGGTTCAAAGGCATGTACTTGAGAAGTTAGTAAATCAGTTAATGAGAATACAACATAGTAGAATCATAGAAAGGGAATATAGAAATGATATCCATGGGAAAAAACTATCTTTACTTGTGGACTGAAGGAGTGGTATGGGTATGAACCTATACTGCAACAAGCTAGAGGCTCCCATTTGTGTGTACACCGTGAGTGCACAAATAGAGAGGACTCAGAGGAGGCAGGAAGGTAGTGAAAGATGCATGCTAATGGTAATCATGAATTGGAAGTTGACCTCCTATGAGTACTTTGAACCGCCAAATTAATGCATTATATTTGAGAGGCAATAAGCTAATTGTAATATGAACAAAACAAGAACATTAGTTCATGGCATCTTGTTGCAATTTGCAAGAATCTCTCAACTTGAGATCCTAAGCTATGAATTTTGAAACTTATTATTAAACTGTTTATTCTTGCTATTCGTACAGAATCAAAGCCCTTTTATAATTGCAATCATCTTTACTATTATAAGCACAACTTTTTTTATTAGAATGCTAACTTATTAGTGACTCACGTTCAATAAAATCTAGCCAAAACAAAATCTAGCCATACATTTACAAATCTTTTAACCAAGCTTGAAGTCTAAGCCCTTTTTATATTGCTGTTTTTTTAATTATAACTGCAACTCTTTTGATTAGAACGCTAACTTATTGGTGACTCACCTTTTTTAAAAAAAAATCTAGGCAAATAAAATCTAGCAATACATTTACAAACCTTTTAACCAAGCTTGAAATCTAGCCTTACACTTGCATTCCTATCTCAAAAGAGAAGTTCTAATTTTAGAGGGAAAAAACATTTATTTGTGGAATACAACCTGGTGGTGTGTTACCGTCACTGATGCCAGTTTTGGTGTGACTTCAGTAGGAATGAGGGAAACCTTGTGTTAGAATCCTTGCGTTAGATCTGGGAATTCTTTAATGGTTAGGAAGCTCACTATTCTCTATATCTATTTCAAAGGAGCCAAATTGGAAAATGAGAGATCCAAGTGCCATACAAGATGAGACAATGTAATAAAAATAAATAAAGAAATAAAGAAATGGTAAAAAGGAATGAAGCCCAAGCAACCACATCTCTTCAGCAGAATGTTACTATTCTAGCAAAGGAGTCATTGAGTGGGAAAATCTTTTATGGTTGCACGCTCCACTAGGTTGGGTTTCACTCTCAAAAGAGCCATTGAGTGGGGAGTGTCGAACACGGCAACACTTCTAAGTTTAGTGACAATGCAATGGCTATGTAAGTGTGCATTTGAACTATAGATGGTAGTTTATATAGAAAAACCTAATGTTCAAATGATTAATATTAGTAAACCAATTATTTTATGTCATAAAGGGTTTTATATTCTTCATCTCACATATTTTCTGAACTGAATAAAGTTATACACATAGTTACACAGTTAGACACGTGTGTTATGACGTGCAACACTACAATATTTAGCAGAGGAGGACGAGGGGTGCCCACACATTACAATTTGTGTTGTCAAGCTAGCTTGAATAAAGATTTGATGAAAGCTTATGGAATGTGAAGTTAATTTCTCTGGCAAATTGAGCTATTAGACTTTCTCCCCTTTGCGCACTGCTAGAGTGAAATGCTGCTGGGATTTTTCTCTTTTTTTTGTTTTGATAAATGCTCTCATATTTACTTCTTTACAATTAATACAAGTTTGAGACACAAATTCTAATCGCTTTAGTCTCTTACTCATTTGTGGAATAGTTTTACTATCTTTACGGAGTTGAGATGGCTGAAGAACCTATGAAATGTCCTGAAAAATCCAACATGGAAACATTCTTGAAAGCTGATGAGGTGAAAGGCTTAAAAAGTATATATGTGCGTGGTGACCAATGTTGCATGGACACGGCAACATTGAAATGGACACGACACGTGGACACGTGAGAAATACTTAAAAATACACGTGGCACGTGTGTCCAACACGCGTGTTCGACACGTTTCAGATACGATATGGCTCCATGATAGAAGTGTCTGTGCTACATAGATGATGACAATAGAGACAATGTGAATGTCAGTAGCAGCATATGTAGAATTTAGGTCAATCAAATTGTATGGTTGCTGTAGAAAATTTGCAGAGAACTCTCAGGAAAAGCTTGACAGCACATTGTAAATTTCTGTTGATCAAATTTTTATAATGTTTGACAAAAATGATAATTAAAGTCCTAGTGTAATGGATGGCTAATATGGTTTTTTTAGTTTTCTTCAATGTACACATGGCCATGCTTGCGCAATAACTTGTAGGTTTTCTAGGATTGTATGGCATGTAACCAATGGTTTTAATAAGGTAGAGGAAACCAAAATAAGGAGAGAGAGCTAGGAGGGGACTAAGGTTAGAGATAGTTTCTTAAGATCTTGTTCAAGGGAATCAGGAAAAAGGTGAGTGATACTTTTGTGATTAAGGATGGTGGCCAAGCTCTCTCATCGCCTCTTCTCATGGACATAGGTCTGGTTGTCCATGACATGTTGATGTTTCTTGTCCTTGTCTTGTATGTGATTGTTCTTTTGATTGTCAATTCTCCTATATAACTTATATTGTTATTTAGTCTCATCAAGGATTGATCTGGCCTTGTGCTTTAGCTGAATGGGTCTGGGTTGGGGCAATTGACTTGTACAAGTGGAAATAGATGGGCTAATTTCTCTTATTAGAACATCTGATTCTGATCATATCAAATTTCTCCTAATTTGCCTTGATTGCTTATTTGGAATCTTCCTAGATGGGTTTGAAGCTAGTGCCTAACAACAAGGTATTGAAGCTACCTGTGAGCCATGGCATGTCTTCTTTTATGGCAAGTATTAATTATGGTTTAAAATCTCAGTAGCGGTATCGGCATCGACCGGCAATTTTTATATCAATATTAGCAATATCAATCGTCAATGGAGGCAATTTTGGCCGTATCGGCAATATTGGGTTCGATGTCGGCGATATTATAGGATTATTGTCGTATCGGGTACCTCAAAACCCTAAATGATATTGCCGATATGTATCGAAATTGGCCGATATTTGAAACCATAGTATTAATCTTATTAACTGATCTCTTTCTATTTTGAGTGAGAGGAGGGATGCTCTTGTGATACTGCCAAACCTATTTTATATGTGAATTTTGTTTTGACTGAAGGTATTTGATTCGAGATGTCTCACATATAAGAATCCGTTGAATGTCTTGGAATATCTTACACATTTGTTCACCTGACCTATGCCAGGAAGAACCTTGCTGCCATAATCATGAAATGGTTGGAACTCGGAAATAACCAGTCCTCTTGTGTATCATTTGACTGAAAAGCTCGGATTGAGGATATTGTATGGGGAAGAATGAGCTTTTCTAGGTGCATTGATTGAAATGACCATTTATTGCTTTTAATGTTTGATCACACAATCTAGGACGGAGTATTAGTGACAGGGTAGAATGGTCTTCTTAGGAGAGTATAAATATATATATGATGGAGATGGAACTGCTGCAAATGTTGGGTTAGAAAGTCTTACGTGGAGTTAAAAACTTCCCTCAAGGATACTGTTGTTGTGATCTTCTTTAGTGAGTGGAGATTTCTTTTTCAAGGATGCACAGGAGCTGGTTAGAGGGGCCACATCGTTTGCACGTATTAGAACCAGAGGGGTGGTTATGGTTGCCTGATTTTGGGATATGTATCATAAATTCAGATGTCTTTTTAAGGCTGTAGTGGATAGAAACTTTACAAAGGAAATCTTAATGCTCCTTGGGTTGTTGACTATGGGAGTTATGAGTTTGCATAGCAGCTGTACTGCTAACCTCAGAGATGTTGGTGTATGACGGAGGAGGGGTATTTGATGAACTGGCGTCTTCAAAGGCGCGTCTTCCTGTGAAGATTATCTGATTCTACTAGCTGGACGAGTTCCCTGGGCTAGTTATTGTGGAACACGAGGGAAAGAAGGGTCAACCTGTTATCAAATGTGTGATTTCTCTCTTCAAGTTTTGTGTACTTTTTTCTACAGGTAGTACTGCAGTTTTAAAATACTGCTTCAGAGGTGTACAAGTGAAAGAATGAACTTTTTCCCCACCTAGGCATTCATTGATCAAGAGACGTGCCGAACAAAGCAAGTCAAGGAGCCATACATTTAAGTTAGCCATTTTTAATACTTCAACCAGGGGTGGCTTTGTCTTAATATTAAATGCTTTGGTGGTTTAATAAGGTTCAGCTCTCAATATAGTTTTGAAAAATTTCTTGTGATGAAGTATGTGGGATGGTTATCGGAAAATGAAAGTGTGACAGGAGATGAACTTCATTGTTGCTGCATCAATAAGAATAAAATCTTGGAAGTTAACATATTAGAAGATTCTCTGCACTACTTAAAAGGTATTTCAGATTCGAGGGGAAAACTAATCTTACTTGGTGAGTGCTATATTTATCATTATATAATATTTTATATATATAAGAAAGTGTATAAGGTTAAGTGTGGGACATAGTAGTTGCCGAATGCTTATATAAATAGCGGGACACCCATTTCTGGGAAATTGGTACAGTATGGGTACACCACTGCATCTCAAGCGAGAAATGTTTCTGTCATGGCTGAATATTAAAGATACTATTCAAACTAATGCAACTGGTGCAAGGCATAATGGAGACCAATATTCATTATTGGATTCGTTTGGAAACATATTGGACACTAGTGTCTTTAAACTTTCTGAAACTTCTAGAAACTGGACAAGAATTTTGTTGGGATACCCATTAAAAAAAAGTCATCATCTATATCAGAAATTTTTAAACCTACCTTTATTTGTAAGAAATTTTGGGGAAGAGTCACTTAAATTGGTTTTCAAAGATGAGTTTTTTAAGAACAATATATGAGGAGAAATAGAGATTTTTAGGTGGGGGGGGGGGGACAATCTATGCATAATTTTGTAATGTGTTTAGATGCATGGATATTAATTATATTTAAAAGCACATCCAATGGTTACAAAAGTGTTAAGTTTTCTCCAAAACTTAATATTTATTTTGTAGTCCAACTCTTATAAATATTATATATGTTTACAAGATAAATATTATATTGCATTGACACTATCTCATATATATAGTTGCACTTTTGGGAAATGCATCCATATCTCAGTTGATTTTTCAAATTTACTTTTCTAATCCCTTTCTTAATTTTTCTTCATATTTGCTCCTTTAGCATGCTATATTCAATTGACAGACTTTTGTTGTACCTTTCCTTTTTTTTTATTTGGACTGATTTACTCCTTTGTTTTTTTAATGGAAATGCCCAATATTAATTGGGAACCAAACCCCCCCCCCCCCCCCCCCACACCACCACCACACCACACACACCACACACACACACACACCCCCCCCCCCCCCCCCCCCCCCCCCCCCCAAAAAAAAAAAAAAAAAAAAAAAAAAAACACAACAAATCAAAACAAACAAACACACAAACTAACAAAGAACAAAACAAAAGGAACAACCATTCTACTTATTCCCTGTACTTTTATTCTTATCCTTCATTTGTTTTTCTTCTTATTCTCATTGTCGCTGCAGTTTTCATTACTTTGGGAAGAGTTCAATCACACAATATCTAAGGGCATCTTTGCCCATGAAATGTCGAGATTTGTGAATAGGGCTTTGTCACTTGATAGATGGCATGAAATAACTAAAATGAAAGGAACAAATGATGAAGAAACAGGTGGATATAATCTCAGAAGAAGCGGTAAGGGAACATGTACCCCTTCTACATATGTTCATGATAGATGTCAGACATATTATCTCGTAATATTTTTCTCGCCATGCACTTCTGGATTCATGTACATGTAGCATTTTCTATTTTTTTTCAAGGTATATCAGCGACTGGCTTTTTTTCACAGTAATCTTGCCTAACATTCTTCATAGAAATGTTTGAATTGGGTTGAGTGTTTTAACCTTCTATGTTTACCTACTTTCCCATCACCATATATAATTAACTGTCGTATCATCTAGTCTTTATCCAGCATTTGGTGAAGGTTAACTCTTTGTCGTGCTGTTTGTTTCTAAATGTGAAATTATGTTTTACAAGTGTGCCCATTTATTCTCTTATTTATTCTAAGAGCTTTTCGTTGGTTTCTTCAATAAGTTTCTTATTGATTTATTAAAGTTCCTCAATTTTTTAATTTAATATATAGTATAAAATTTTCATTGATATCCAGTTACAATGTTTCACATATTGTATCCAAGTAGTATCCTATAGATGCCTTGGAAAAAATTTCTTTTAGTCCAAATAGTATCTTAATTTTATATATTAGCTTTGATAGAGTCAAATAGAGAGTCTATAACCCTTCTCTATGCTACATGGATCAAATAGAGTCATAACATGTAATCAGATGATTACCCATCTTGCTATAACTCTGCCTTGGGTCTAAAATCTACAGTTAGCTGCTCATATTGTATTCTTTTACTTCTGAAACATTGACCCATCTACAGTACCCTCTCTTCCTTTTATTTTTGCTGCTTTCCCCTTTCCAATTACTTGAATATCTAAATTTATATTTGTGTTATTGATTAATGCTGATGTTATAGTGCATTTCCATATTTTTTGCTTCTCTTGCCTATATAGTCAATTTGAGTTGTCGTCATAGTTGTTAAATCGTGATACACATCGAATGTCATTTTTCATAGGTATTGAATCGTCTATCATGTATCGTGTAAAATACGTCAACTACTGTGCAATAACTAAGCAATTAAGCATATAACTATATACATCACATAATATAGACAAATTTAAGCATAAAACAATCGATAATAAGGAGAAATGCTAATAATCTCAAAGATGCAGCCACACAAATTCAAATGTATGTACATAAGGATGTTACACAAACCATATTCCAGAGTTCCAAGTCTAATGACCATAAAGCTATTAATCAAAATAGCACCACAAAATAAACTCTGAATTAGACTTTTATAACATAATAAGCGCTTTGTTCCTATTACACTTACTGTTGCTGAAAAAACAAATAGTAGTAAGAATAACACATAATAAAAACAACTAATCTCAATCATTAAATCAATGCTCAATTAATTAATCAATTGATCTAACAATTCAGCAATTAAGTTGTCACATATTGCATCTAATAATTTTTTCTGAAAATTACATAATAATTAAACAATCAACAATTATATGTCATGTTCCATATGGACCGGATCACACTAAGATTATAATAGGAAAAAAATCTGAATAGGGAGATACTGAAAAGGAGAAAACTTATACAAAGAAAGAAGCTCGAAGATGGCCAACGAAGCCCATATTGAAGTTGAGGTGATCGAAGAGGAGCTCAAATCGAGTAAAAAAACCGTAATCTCAATTTCTCCAAGTTTATATCTCATAACTAGACATACAATGACCCTTAAATTCAAATCAAACCTAAAGACCCAATTAAAATTCGAAGCTAATAGACAACAAGTTCTAAATGTGAATGGTGATGCTAAAGTGACAAGACCTTCTATCGCCTGAGATGAGATGCGCCAAAAGGCGATCACCTGAGTGAAAAAGGTGACAAATATTATAATTACTTGTGTATACAAGTATATAAATAATTATACAACAAATTGTGTCAACAATAGATGTATAGAGTATAGACAACAATGAATAGAATAAAGCATGATGCTATGGACACAACTAGGTTATCAGTATCTATGACAGTATATAACAATCAGACAAGTGAAGAACAATTAATCTTTTTTTAGAAACCTAAAGTTCACTAATTTCACATGTCAAAAAAATTGTCCAGTACAATGCTAATTCATATCAAAGATCTCATAAAGACATGAAAACAACAAAACAAGATCCAATTAGAATCTTGCACACATAATCAGTTCAAAATCTCCTTTATATGTATTTCTAAACAAAAAGAAGCATTGATGATACATATTTCTAATTTATTTTTTTACATATTTACACTGAAAAATAAAGAAAAGAAAGAAAAGCTTCAAAATCTGTTATGAACTAATTACTCGGTAAGTACTGTAGTTTAAAACTGAAGAAAATAGATGAATTGGGACATTTACTATCTAAGTAATCAAAAGATTCAGATTCAATTCAGTTTATGCAAGAAGAAAAGGAAAAGGGGAAAATAAGAAGCATAATATGCTAACCAACAAATTTGAGATTCTAAATTAAAGCTTATCTTTTTCAATATGAGAAAAAATAACAATATAATGGAGGCAAGGTGGGATCAGAGAAGGGGAGAGAGCAGAGCAGCAACAACTGCTTTTCGAAAGGGCTAATTGAGCCCTAACTATGCCCAATGATATTCGTACACCCCAACACTTTCTTTTAATATTTTAAAGTATACCCTTTGGGGGACAATTACCCCCATATAAGGGGATAAGTTTTTTTTTTTTTTTTTTTTTTTTTGGGGGGGGGGGGGGTGGGGGTTGGTGGCGGTGGATGCTAAATAGCCCAACCCCTTTCTAACTTGAGGTGAGCGCCTAAGCACCTCGCGTGGAAGCGCTTGAGGCGCTCGCGTGAGTTATAAGCATTGCATGGCTTAGTGCAAGTCGATAAGTCCATCACTCGCCTCGCTTGGGTGCTGAGGCGCTAAGGCATCTCACGTTTTAAAGAGTGATGTGCAATATGAATTTAGTATCATTTCGTGTATTGTACGATACATATCGGTTACCGTACCATATATATCACGTATCGTACGATAACTAACCCACCTTGATACAACCACCAGATTCATATCGTTTTCTTGCTATATCGTATTGTATGATATGTATCACATATCATACGATATTCACAACTATGATTGTAGTTAAACTTCTAATAGGTGTTTGTAAGTTTGTATATCTACAGTCAATAAGTAAACTTCTGTTAGGTGTTTGAATATCTACAGAGCACCATGGCTCTTGTGGAAGAAATTCCCAGGTAATAAGAATTTTTCTGGGAGCATCAACCATCATCTTAATATCTCCTAACACCCTTTATATGTATTATTACTTTATGGGTCTAGTGTTCGAGGTATGCAATATTGCTCCAGTAATTTGCACCCTTCCAAGAGATTTCAGTGTCCAAAGGACATCACATCTCTTCCACAGGAATCCCCAACAACTTTTCCAGGCAACTGTATATAGGTCACAATATTTTAGGGTTTTGATGGCCTCTTGAAGTCTTTTAGACATCATTTGTCTTCATCCTTCAAAAATTTCAACTTCATTCCTCATTTTTTCCCCTCTACTGCCTTGTTTACCACCACCCATGCATCAAATCGGTAGATGGTTATGTTTCTCTTTTTCTGAGGATCAAAATGGTGCTTGAGATTTTCGTTGGTGTATTTGGTGAGAAGGTGTTTGTCTCCCCTCCCAAAGAAAGAAATTATTCATTTTTAATCCATGATGCAAGTACATGATGTGGGCCCTTTGTTTTTGGCAATTTGAAAGTGCCTGATTTTTTTTTTTTGCTTTTAGATTGTCATTTGATTAGCAGAGTCCCAGGGGCCAGAATCTTTTAGTGGTAGACATCCTTGTTAAGGAACCACCTTTGAGATGCGTCCGAGTCCATTGGCACCTTTCCCATTTAGATGCATGATGCGTTGACATGCTTTATACCTAGGCTGGTTTTTATGCCACATCATTTCTATTTCAGTTGATGTTCTATAACGCAGTGGATAACTGCTGCTTTCTTTGGTAAGTTAGGTTCAGTGGTTATTTTTCTTGGCAATCTTTACCAAGATGCTCTGATATCGCCTTGCCATTCTTACATCTGTTGAATATGATCTAGGACTAATTTACCTCAGGTTTTCCATCTTTAGATTTGCCAATGTTTTGTTGAAGATAGAATCTCTCTCTGTTATTGCAAATGCTCTGTACAGTTTCTGTTCAAATCTGAGAGTAAGGAGAGTAAAGCTTGTGCCCCCTGTGAGGCTTGGCTCACTGGTTAAAGAGTGAGAGTGGATTGTGGGGAGTCCCATTGTCTAAGTCTGGTTACAGCCTAATGTTCAGCAGCAGCAGCAGCAGCAGCTTGAGGCATTTCTTATCATAGCACACCACCAGTTCTCGGGTGTGGAAAGCCAATATTTCTCTGGGCAAGTTCCCTTTAATACCTTTAAATGTTTGTAGCCTTGTTAAATACTACTTGAGTAATAGGTGCCCCATTAAGTGCTAAGTTCCATGAAACTACTCCAACACCCACCCCCCCCCCCCCCCCCCCCCCCCCCCCCCCCAAGCCACAAAACTGACAAGATGAATGGACAAGGAATCTATATATTCTTTGCGAGATGTACAAATCTGATGAAGCAGCTTCATCCTATGGTTGTCATGATGCCTAGCGTTTAATCAAATTACCACTGAGGATAAGGTGGTGGGTAAGAATTGTTTGTGATGGTTCATCAAATTACCACTCAGTATATGATGGGGTAAGAATTGTTTGAGATGTTTCTGCTATGTGCTAGGGAGATCGATGAGTGTACCAGTTAAGAGGAGGAATGATTGTTCAAGTGACAGGGCATGGCAGTTGACCTAGACAACATGGTGTAAGTCGATATGATGGTTGTTAAATTGACAGAGGAATTGGCCTTTAACAAAGCTGAATGGAGAAAATTATACATGTTGCTGATCTTTGGGATTGGGATAAAGCATTTGTTGCTGTTGTAATCATCTTACTACCATTATTGAATTGTTGGCATATTTAGATTGGATTTTAGGTGGTGTTTCCAAAGAACTGACCAAATGATGTGTCAATACACTAGATGAAAGAGTCCCTAGTTCAGGACATCGGATCAACCATTCGGACAATGTGGCTGTGTAATGAACAATTCAGCCTTGTGATATCTGATACACAAACACAGGCTGTAACTATTAGTTGAATGTAATTTCAGAATCAGATACACTGTGTGTACTATAAAGAGACTGGAAGAAGAATTTAGCAGGATGTTGTGTATGTTGCTGGCAACTTTTTGGTCCATCCTTTCAAAAAATTCTTTTATCATCTGCTTTCTTATTAAACATATAATTGTGCAGATTACTGAGAAGCAAATTGAGAAGCAGATGATTGCTGAGGCCAAGGTAAACTCTCCTGCACTGCAGCAAATGGGTCAATACCTAAACACTTCAGCTGCATGCATCTTCTGCTCTTAATAAATTTTGTTTGATATAACCCCTAACATCTCTCTCCACTTTAATTTTTTTTAAAGGAAAGCCCTCTCCCCAACGTTCTGCCATATTTACCAATGTGTGTGAAAGATCTAGGTGGAGTGGCAATATGTAACTTTATTTATTTATTTCTCTACTGTACTCATCTTGTCATTGTGCTCTGTTCTGTCCTCTCTTTTTTTTCAAAATTTTGTTTTCATATTTCTGAAAAGAGCGGAGAAACCTTGTTTTGCTGATTGGTCCTCGGCTGTTATGCTCTCATACTTTTGAGTAGCAATCTGCTGGTCTCGCTTGCAGTGTGACTGAATTCGGTAATAATCCTTTGTTTGCTCTGCTGCGGGAGTAGAGACCAAGTGTGCTCCCATGAAAAAGCTCTGTGCATGTGAGTGCGGATAAAGTCACCCATAGAATTGATCAAGGCACCTAAAAAAAATTGTTTATCCATTATTTAGTGCGACATATTTAGGTTCAAAATGTTCCTCCTCCATCCTCCCGCCTCCTCCTTGTCTTCTTTCACGGCCAAGTTTGCCTCCTGCCCGATCTCCTCTCCCTCCTCGCTCGCTGACCCCCAGTTGCCCTCGTCCCTGCCCACCTCCCCCTCTCGTCCCAGCCCCTCTCCGCGTGCCTCCCCTTCTCGCCCTCGTCCCCTTTCGCTGCCTCTGACCTCCCCTCCCGCCCACCTCATCTGTTCGAACGGACCCATATCTGTTCAGTCAGAAGTTTGGCCGAACAGTAAATTGGGGTTTTTGGGGGGGGGGGGGGGGGGGGGGGGCGGGAGGGGAGGTCAGGGGCGGGGGACAAGGGCGCGGGGAGGCAAGCGGGCGGTGGAGGGTGGGGGGGTTGAAATGATGAATGAGGGGGAGGGGTACTTTGGGTATTTTTTTTTAAATATTGGGGGGTGTCTTTTGACAAAATGGGTGGGTTCCTTAATCATTTGAGTTCCTTAATCAATTACATGGGTGCCTTTATCCGCACCTGTGCATGTGACAACATCTTCATATCAATGCTTGTCATTTTTCTTGCCTTGTTCTCATCTGGGCTTGCATTCAGCCTGAAGTAAATATAGAATGTAATCAGCTGTTCATTTATTGGTGGTTATATAGAAGGAAAAAAATAACTATAATATACTAGTACAAAAGGAAAATCAAGAAGAAACTAAGTAAAGCTAGTTGCTATTCTTTCTGACCCATTATTCATTTACCAATTCCCTGAAGTTGAACTGTTCCTGTCCTTGTCAAGTTGAGATACTCTACAATCTACATCTCAAACCTCCACTTACAAAGTCCCACGCCTATAACATTCTTGCAAAAGCAAACCAGCACACTACACCCTTTATTCAAACTGATAACATAAACAAACGTGAAAGCTACTCCTCCCCGCCAAATCACCACCTTCTCCTCATTAAAAAAAAGAACTCACCCCTCCCCCAAACCTCTCCACGCTTCACAACACAACTGCCATGGCCGTCGCTCTCCGGCGCCGGACCCGCCCCCTTTCCCTCTCTTAACCCGTTCAATCTCCGGCCAGGCCCTCGCCGTCGAAACCTCGGTCCCTTTCACCGCCCACAACTGCTCGCCCCCGCCCACCTCCGTCCCAACCTCCCCCTCCGAGCTCCTCTCCTTCTTCCGGTCCCTGACCCTCATGCGCCGGACGGAGCTCTCCGCCGACTCCCTCTACAAATCAAAACTGATCCGTGGGTTCTGCCACCTGTACGACGGCCAGGAAGCCGTCTCCGTGGGCATGGAATCGGCAATCACCAGGAAAGACTCCATCATCACCGCGTACCGCGACCACTGCATCTTCCTCGCCCGCGGCGGCTCCCTCGTCGAGTGCTTCGCTGAGCTGATGGGGAGGGAGGCCGGGTGCTCGCGGGGGAAGGGAGGGTCGATGCATTTCTACAAGAAAGGGGCGAATTTCTACGGCGGGCACGGGATCGTTGGCGCGCCGATACCCTTGGGGTGCGGGATCGCGCTGGGGCACAAGTATGTGAAGGACGGGAGTGTGAGCTTCACGATGTACGGGGACGGGGCAGCGAACCAGGGGCAGCTGTTCGAGGCCCTGAATATGGCCGCGCTGTGGGAACTGCCGCTGGTTTTGGTCTGCGAGAACAATCAGTGTGAGTGTGTCTTGGTGCTTGGTGGCTTCTTTCTTCCTTTCGTTTTCGATCTTTGGGTCGTCTTGAAGATTGCTGGATGTTGTTGCGTGCAGATGGAATGGGCACTGCCGTGTGGAGATCGACCAAGAACTCGGCGTATTACAAGCGCGGGGATTATGTTCCTGGCCTGAAGGTTGAACATCAAATCTTGATTCGTTTTAGTGAATTTGATTTAATTTTGTTTGAGTTGATTTTCTACAGGTTGATGGGATGGATGCTCTTGCTGTGAAGCAAGCATGCAGATTTGCTAAAGATCATGCTTTAAGAGACGGGCCTATTGTAAGAGTTTGTATTCACTGTTCAAATACAATCTTGATATGGTGATGTTCAAGCTAAAACTGGAGCAACAAACTCATTCCACAAGGAAAATCCTTCAGCATCCAACTGCATCTAGGACTCATGTTTCTTAAAACTGTCACTAAGATTGGATCTAATCTTCAGCTTCTTGGATCATGTTGTAGATTCTTGAGATGGACACTTACAGGTACCATGGCCACTCGATGTCAGACCCCGGGAGCACCTATCGCACCCGTGATGAGATCACCGGCGTCAGACAGGTGAGAACGGTGTCGATTCGAGGATGAAATCGGCGTTCAAATTGTCTGTCTCAGCAAGCTCTATACTGACTCACTTTGTTTGCAGGAGCGCGATCCAATTGAAAGAATCAGGAAACTGATACTAGCCCATGACATTGCCACTGCTTCAGAGCTCAAGGTAGTAAGTTTTTCTCTGAAACTAGCACTCAAAGGTTTGCTGTAAATATTTTATCGCTCATTTCTGCAAATATTTGTGCAGGACATCGAGAAAGAGATCAAAGAGGATGTAAACCATGCAATTGCCCAGGCCAAGGTAAAAATCCCTGCATGATCTGTGCTCTGATTGTATACTAGTCTTTGCCGCGTGCAAATGCACGTTTTTGTAAAATAGAAAATATGGAGAAAATTTTTTGCTAGGAGGTAAAAATGTAAACATGGAGTAATATTTATGTCATATAATTTTAACTTTATAAGTGGCACATGTACAAAATTTTGATCAAATTTAGACATATAACGATTATTAAATTTTCGAAGTCATTTTTAATTTTACATTATCTTTTTGAAAAATAATTTTACATGAAAAATTACTCATATTTTTCACATCTATAATCTGATTTTTCTTTATTTATCCAGTATGATTTAATATTAGATAGTTCAAGAGACAAAAATATGTATTTGAACAATATATATTTTACAAAGACCATGTCCGTTATAAGTCAATTGCGTTTGGTTTTTGATATATCATAAACATGTATGTGGGTGCATAAAACATAATATGTGTGTGTATGTGTGTATATGTGTGTGTGTATGTGTGTATATATATGTGTGTGTATGTATATATATGGCAAAGTGTTCCTAATATGTCTCTTTAGATTCTCCTAAGATTATAATCTAAGGAGAAAGTTTATAATTTTAACATCTTGATTTTTTTTCCCACATACGGCCGCACATTATCATTTTCATGTTCCAAGATGTACACATATAAAAAATCAAATGATTTATAGTTAGCTTACTCATTGATCTAATCATTCCATTTTGTTCTACTGTTAAAAAATCGTTAATGTTTGAATCTAAGAAAAATAGAGTATGCAAACTTCAAATCACGTGACATTTTATATGTGTACATCTTTAAACACGAAGATGATAATTTGCGATTAGAACATAAAAAAATCGGAATATTGAAATTTTAAGCTGCCTAATCTAAGGGGACCTATTAGGAACACTTTACCTATATATATATATATATATATATATATATATATATATATATATATATATATATATATATATATATATATATATATATATATGGGGGAGAATGTTCCTAGTAGGTCAAGGAGGCAGCTTATAACTCCAACATCTCGATTTTTTTCACGATCCGACTGCATATTATCATATTCATATTATAAGATGTACGCATATAAAAAATCACGCGATTTGAAGTTTGTTTACTCTATTTTCTTTGGGTTCAAATATTAACGGTTTTTAAACTGTAGAACAAAATGGAACGATTAGATCAATAAGTAAATTAACTTCAAATCACGTGATTTTTTATATGCGTATATCTTATAACATGAATATGATAATGTGCGGTTGGATCGTGAAAAAAAAATCGGGATGCTGGAGTTTTAAGCCGTCTTCTTAGATTACAATCTAAGGAGACCTATTAGAAGCACTTGACCATACACACACACATAGGTAAGGTTACAATATACCCTGTATGTAGAGAGAGAGAGAGGAGAGGGAGAGGGATAGACTTGTGTAATTCCAGAAGGATTCGAGGCCGAATCCGACATCCGAATGCAAGATCTAGTCCGTTGAAGTTGATCTACATTATTTCAAGTAAACAAATAAAAAATCATGTATTTTGAATAATTTTTGCCCATCTATCAAGTAGGCGCAAAATAGAGAACCATAAATAACATATTACTTAGATCTACGTCTTAGACATACAAATTCTCGATCCGACCATTTCATCATGGTCTAAACACTTAAAATCTTCACCCACTAATTTTTGTTAGATTTCAAATTTTCTGCTCCGTTAAATTAACCAACTCACTATGTCGACCGTCCATTTTGCATCTACTTGATGGATAGAAAAAAACGTATTCAAAATAAATGGTTTTTGATTTTTAGTTACTTGAAATAATGTAGATCAATTTTAACAGAGCAGATCTTGCATTCAGATGTGGTAGGACTGTGTTTGAGTGGAAAAAATTCGGCCTCAAATCCTTCCAGAATGACTCAAGTCTATCTCTCTCTGTGTATACATGGGTAGAAGATAATTTTTCTGGGTATTAAGAAAAGTTAAAAAGAATACAGAAAACGAAAAATCGGAATGGGTGTGTAGTCGGTCTGCACGGCCGGCTACACACTGAATTCCAATTTTATACATAGATATATATACATACAGACACACAGACACACACACAGATATACAGTAGATGTTGTTGATTAGACTCAATGGGTCATGATTGCTGCCTCTTGCATTCTTCTCAGGAAAGCCCTATGCCTGATCCTTCTGAACTACTCACAAATGTATATGCGAATGGTTTTGGAGCGGAGGTAACGCTTGTTTTCACACCGTCAATGTTTCTGTGATTTCATCGCTGAAGTATGGCTGTTACTGAATCGACAACACATCCATTTCTCTGCTACAGTCATTTGGAGCTGAAAGGAAAGAGGCGAATGGGGTTCTTCCATGACCTGAAGCTTTGCGCGCACCATTTGTGATGACTGAGAAATTTTAATTATTGTTTCTCGTTGAAGCTTGAAATAAGAACCGGGAAGTTTCGTGTATTTTTATACAGGCAGAGGTCTCCTTTTAAATCCTGTCATATTCTAGCTTTTACCCCCTTTATGTTCTAGTTTTTGTAGTTATTCGTAAAATTATATTTGTGAAGGCCGTACTGTCGAGATCTCTCGATATATACGAGTAACTTGTGGGTTTAGTTTTCGTACAAAAGAATTAGCAGGCTCACTGGTAAAAAGAAGAGAGTGAGTAACAAAGAGTCTAGGTTCAAGTCTGGTTACGGCTCATGTTTCAAAAAGAAAAAGGATGTCTGGCTCGTTTGGCATTTGGAACTTACGAGATATCAAGAATGGATTCCATGACCTAATCTCTAATTCAATTTGTTGATTTGGTGGTATATTAGAGAAGGATTTATGCTTTTCTCTTGTAGTACAGTTTTGACGTGATTGTTAAAGGTGCCTTCTTCTAACGAACAAAACAATTTCAAGATAAATAAGCTAGTGAGAGATCATAAACGGCATAATTTTAAAAACATAGAAAGAAACTTTTTTTGTTGATTATTTTTTTTAAAAATGCAATAAATTATCTTGAACTTCATCTACAAAATCTTTTAGAGTTTTTTTCATCACATTCTATTTTTTTTTTTTACTAGTTTCTAAAATCCAGTCACCAGTAGTTTTCTGTCCTTAACTCCATAAAATAATTCTGTTTTTTTTTTTCCCAAAAAAAAAAAAAAAAGTCCACACGGTTGGGTCCAGTACCAATAATTTTGTGCGGCTGCTGCCGGAGACACGAAACCGTTGGTATCATCACTCTCTCTCTCTCCTTTCAATAAAAGGGAAAAAAAAAAAGAAAAGAAAAAGATCGCAGGAAGCTCGAGATTCGAAAATGGCGCTCCGTGCCGCTGCTACTCGCCTTCCTCTCTATCGCCGACTGTACGCTGCCCCTCCTTCTTCCTCCTCTTCAGCGATCTCTTCTCCTTTCAGGCTCGCCTGCTCTCCTCGTCACCTGCCCAATGGTACTTATTCGACTCCTCAGCACCCAACCCTAGCCCTTGCCCCAAATACGAGAATATCTCATTTCTTCAACCCTTGATAGTCTTCAGGTGTCAGGTCACCACGAATTCGAACCCCAAGATCGAATCAGCTGTTCAACCCAAGGACGAAGACCAATCATCGAACAATTGGAAGATCAAGATGCTCTACGATGGCGATTGCCCGCTCTGCATGCGAGAGGTCTGACAATTAAGTTAATTATCAGTTTATGGAATGAAAAAGTTCTGTTTTATTTTTCTCGTATTGATTGTTTAATTTTAGGTGAACATGCTTCAAGAGAGGAATAAGAATTATGGGGCTATAAAATTTGTGGACATAAGTTCGGGTGATTACTCCCCTGCGGAGAATCAAGGCCTTGATTATGAAACCGTAGTTGTTGTTGTTGTTGTTGTGTTGTTCTCTTTTGTGAAGTAGCTATAGTTGTGCATATTCTGTATTCTGACTATTTTGTTGGCAACTTTGTTTTGTTATCTAGGTGATGGGGAGAATCCATGCAATCCTTTCAGATGGGACTGTAGTAAGAGATGTTGAGGTATGAAAAAGGCCCTTTCCTAGTGGTTGATTCCTATTTACAACTGTTATGACTTTGACTTCATTACCTAACATAATAGCGGACATTGTTAAAAGTGATTTTTTTAAAAGATTTGAGTAGAAAAGAAAATAAATATGCAGATTGTATGGTCCGATTTCATATTTTACCACAGGTGGGATCATTTCTTATCTATATGTCAGAAGCGAATCGAATGAGGCGGATGGCTGGTTCAATTCAATAAAGGTTTTCGTAATGATGGGAAATGATCCATGAAACAAAATCTAAAAAGTTATACCAATTTAAGTCTATACATTTAAACTGTTTATCTGTTGGAATGATCGATCTTATTATTGATTAATTTTACATGTGGACATGGATTGACTAGAAGGGGATGGCACATTCTTTTGAAATACATTGGATTATACATCACTAAACATGGGTGATATATGATCACAGCGCAAACAACCTTCAAGTGGAAGTGTTGAGTGTTCACTATCTACACTTCCAGTTAGTTAAACGATGTCTTAGCTGGAAGCATATTCGCCCTTAACCAAAGAATTTAGTTCAGGTTAATAGCTGGTCAAAACTTTGGTAAATATTTCTTATCAATCTTCACGTTAAGTTAGTACCTTAGCCAAAATTCATTTAGATGTGACTCATGCGAGTAGTCTTACTACATAAAAGTGCTATTACTTCTTATGGTATTGATAAATTAGACTTTATAAAAACTTAATTCATCTCAGCTCATGTATGAACAACAGTCCAACGACTAGTATATTCAGCTATTAGATCCTTGGACACGGCAATATTCATTGTGCCAAAATGGATTGCATTTTCTTCTAGCCATTGATGTTTCAGGAGTCAGGACACAATGATAATGTCTTGCTGATGGTTTAAAATCTCAGAATCGGTATTGGTATCGGGCGTCAATATTGATAATATCCGCCATATCGACAATATCGGAATTGATATCGGCTCATATCACATGGTATTGGGTACCTTGATATTGCCAGTATATATCAAAATCGGCCAATATTTGAAACCATGGTCTTGCTATTACCTAAAAGCATGGTTTCAAATATCGGCCGACTCCGATATATATATATATATATATATATATATAATATATATATATATATATATATATATATATATATATATATATAGACTTGTATCCTTTCAAAAGGATTTGATCCCGGATCCTTCCCACTCAAATTCAACCCTCCAACATTCGAATACAAGATCCACTCCGTTGATTAATCTATACTATTTCGTATCTATAAACCAAAAATCAAGTGTTTTAAATACTTTTTACCCATCCATCAAGCGACGCAAAATGGACGGCCGAAAGTAGTGAGTTGGTTAGATCTATATCTTTAGACATACAAATTCTCGATCCGGCCATTTCATTATGATCTAAACATTTAAAACCCCTATAAACTATTTTTGTTAGATTTCAAATGTTCTACACCGTTAAACTACCAACTCACTATTTAGGCCGTCCGTTTTTCCCCTACTTGATGGATGGGCAAAAAGTATTTAAAATACTTGATTTTTGGTTTATATATACTTGAAATAGTATAGATCAACTTCAACGAGTGGATCTTGTATTCAAATGTTGGAGGGTTGAATTGAGTGGGAAGGATTCGGGATCAAATCCTTTTGAAAGGATACAAGTCTATCTCTCTCTCTCTCTCTCTCTCTCTCTCTATATATATATATATATATATATATATATATATATATATATATTATATATATATATATATATATATTATATATATAAATATTGTGTCAGATTTGATACGATAATATTGGCCCTATATTAACCCTTTAATGCTGATTGCGATATCGGGATTGATATTGCCGATATTGATGACCGATATTGACCATATCAATACTTAAAATCATTGGTAGATGCCGACATTGAGATTTTAAATCATGCCTAAAAGTATCAGAATGAAGAGGAAGAAGAGCGCGCCGGAGATAGGTGGGGTTTGGAGTTGTTGGGTGCCTATTTGTCATTCTGCATCAGTTGTGACACATCGAAATGCTCCTGTCCCCCTTCCTTGTGTTATATAATAGAAGATAGAGCGAAAGGTTTGAACACGAGTGCATTAGGTGAAAGCTATCTCTGGTCATGTACTTAATCCCAATGGAAAAAACAATTGACAATGAATTTTCTAAAAGATACATGTATTCATGCTGAGTAAATTTTACTTTTGTTTGTTTGATTCGTGATGATATGTTTTTTCTAAGGCTGCTCTGGAATTGTGATTCCATTTGACTGGAGATCACTTGCAGGCATTTAGAAAATTGTACGAGGAAGTTGGCTTGGGATGGGTTTATGCCGTTACAAAATATGAGCCTGTGAGTCTTCTCCTCATACATTGTTAATGAAATTGTCAGAAATCTTTTTGTGAGCTGTTATTTTGTCGGAAACATGACTAATGGTTCACTCTACCATGCATTCTGGTTCAGGATTCCCACATTCAGGCAAACAATCTGCCAATGCTTTCTTTAGTTTAACATGAATAACTATTCCTTTAATCAAATTTAATGCATGTTGAAAGGAAAGGAATAGGAAATGTTATCATAGTATAATTTTGATGGGTTGAAGTATCAATTAATGCATCTTCACCTGTCATATTCTTTTTTTGATGTCCATTACATTGTAAACATTTGAATTATGTTTTTTTTTTTTTGGAGATGCAAATCAGTGCCTTTCCAGCATCATTTATACAATAAAAAATTAATTAATCTTCTGAAACTTTCTGCTAAACTGAAAATTTTCTGGATTTAAAAGTTATCCTTGATTACATAATTGAAAGACAGTATCGGTTGTATATGATGTGAGCAAGACTGTTTCTGATATCGGAGCAATCCTCTTAGTCACCTTCCCATAGTGCAAAAGGGGGTTTACTCCTCGTCTTGTGTATCACATTCTGCCAAACCCAGGCCAAGTCAGTTAAAGATAGAAACAAATATTAACTACATCTGTTCTGTTACTATATTACAAACTATTCTAATTTTACAAACAGTCAAACAATTTAACTTCCTGATGCAGGGAAATCTTAAACTCTGTGCAGGCAAATTACCAACATGTCTAATTCAAAAAACACTTTAGGGTCCCTGTTTAGATTACTGATTTCTGAATTATCTAATAGCTTATGATTCTTTTCTAATCCCTTTTCTCTTCAATTTCTCCTAATCCTCTCCAAGTGCATTTATTCAAACTGTTGTAGACAAACTTTCATCCTCATCCATAAACGAGAACATTACTAGGACATCATCATTTTGAGGGAATGATGGATATACTGTAATAGCTAAATGCTAGTATTTTGGGGTGGAGTACTGGAGATTGAAATCTGTATATTTTTTAGTAGCAATGAAATTGGCTGGGGCTTTCGGTTTGAGGCCCCACCCTTTTCCTCAAAAAGAAAAGAAATAATAATAAGGGGAACATGGAAGAAATCAGTTCCTTCTTCAAGTTATCTTTTGTTGTCCATACCAACTTATAAATGACTTAGTGGATCAGTTCACTCAGTTCAGTTGATTAGGCCTCAAATCAATGCACATCAAGATCCTTATATCTTATGATATGCGTTATTATCTAATTCAACTATCCAACTTTTGGAGAACAAACTCATCTATTTGTGGGTACCTTCTATCATTATGAGATACTATTTAGGATCCCCTCAAATCACTTATTCTAAAGCTATGAACAACAGATAGATTCTTAGCACAGACCCGTCTTCACCATTTCTTTTTTATGTCTGTTAAAGGTAAACTTGATGCCCCCCCCCCCCCCCCCCCCCCCCCCCCCAACCTCTCCTCTGAATGCTTAGTTCAGCACATTAGTGTTATGTCTTATTCTTTATTGGTTTTGATGTTACAATTAATTTGACCATCCTATATATTAGGCTCATAAGGATTGCACATTTTACATATTTATAGTGTTTTAGAATGTGACTGCCCCACTTTCTATTGTTATCCATGGAGTAATGTAAATATGATGTTTCTGATGATGACATGAATTTTCTTTTAAAATGATTTAGGTATTGATCAGAAAGTTATCAGTGATAATTAATGACGTCTCTTGTATCTTACAGATTGCAACAGTAGCAAACTTAGTATATGGTGTTTGGGCCAAATATCGTTTGCAAATTACAGGTGGGTTAGTACTCTAAAATTCTATTTTCCAACTTATAGGAAGTTCTGGTGATTTTCGTTTTCACTTTTGATTTTCTGATTATCTGCTGAGTTTATTAATCAGACTCTTGGCTATGAATTGACTAATTATAAGTCTCTATTTATAGTTGATATCAGTGAGAAACATATTTGTCTCGGTGGTGTTCTTCGAAATATGTGTTGAACATTGACCATATTACCTTGGAACATTTCCCTGCATACTTAATGCCATATAGCTATAAATAGATACTGGTACTTCCTGATCTATAAGCGGACCATAGCATTATGGGACAGACTGCAATTTAGAACTTCATAAAATTTATTTAGAAACTGCATTAAATACATCTGCTCATTATTCATTGATTGATCAGACATTCTTCCTATTTCCTTTTATACTCTTTCAAGAGTCCTTTTTCCAAATCATTTAGTTTACGGTTCTATTCTCTAATGACCCTTTGATAACTGAATCATGTCAGGTTCCTTTTGGTATTATCTGATTATAATAGCTTATGTGTTATGTAGGATAGTGCACACACGCCTCTGTGATTCATGTTTGATGCGTCTTACTTTGCCACTTACCAACTCATCAACCTCTATTTTGCTTAAAGAGTGTGCATATGGTGTAGTATGTTTTGTCTTCCTTTTGGTAATTTATATGATGTGAGCATTTGTGTTAATGCATCACTTTGTGCTTTGATGTTCCTCTATAAATAGACACAATTCTGGACATTAAATAGATATGTCAATGCTCACAAATCAATAAAAGCAAGTTTGGAGGTGTCACATCCTTAGCAATTCCATCGGGATACTAGGATGCTTGCCTTTATGTGGGATATTCATACACATTTCAACATACCGTAAGTTTATTAGGTGTCAGAGATTGTATCTGGCAGTATTTGAGATGAAATCTAATTGATATTTTGATTTTTTTTTCCCCCTTTTGCCGGTGTGGGGTGTGGGGGGGTCATGATTCAGTTTCATATTTGGATTTTTTTTCTTTTAATAATTGTTTTCCTTCTTTATAAATACATGAATAAGGAATTTTGAGTTATAGTGCATGATATAGAACTACACAGGGTTTTCATGTTGAAGATTTATATCAATGATAAATAAAGCTAGTTGGTTAATTTGTCTTTTTGTGGAAATGTGGAGTATTAGTATGCCTCTTTGTTATAGTTCTTTCATTTAATTTTCTGTTTTTGTGCTCCAGTCGTCTTGTTGTTTATCATTCACATTTTAAAATAAGTCAAAAAATAGTCTTTTTATATATTTAATCAAGGATATATCTCTATTATCTTGTCCCCTGGTTTTTTAAGATCAATGCACAACCCTGTCCATATCATATCATGTCGCAGAACTTTGGTCCATGTCTACCACACAAATACGTACAGGGGCTGTTTGGTTGCAAGGAAGTGGGCGGAAGTATGGAAATAGTGAAGTATAATTGCTCACTTCTCTATCTATCCAAACACCGAAAAAGGAAATAAGAAAACCTCTTTTCCTTTTATCTTTTCTCTTTTACACAACACTTTCCTCACTTCCAGAGTACTACAGTTGATTTTTTGGTCATGTAAATCTCATTTGTAATAAATTATAGCACAAAACAGTTAATTTTTTGACCATGTAAATCTCACTTGCGTTCTAATTACAGTCTATTTTTTATTTTTCTTAATTAAATTTTATATTAATATTATTTTACGGTCAATTTTGTGGTCAACTTTTCCACTCCACTTTCACATTACCATCTAAACACCGAAAAAGACAAAACATTTTCCAAACCACACTTCCCAATAACATCCAAACACCGGAAAACTTACGAACCAATTCTCAAGTTCCAAAAGAAATTATTACTACTTTCTCAATTCCTCACTTCCTCACTTCCACCCTTAACCAAACATGCCCGCAATTGTATCCTGGCTTCTGAAATTTAGAATGAATTTATAAGTGCCATGTGCCCAACAGCTCGTTTCCACATTGGAATGCGACACCTGTGCCCAAAGCCATAGATCATAGTTTTCTTCTTCTTTTTCTTTTTTGGGTTCTCTAAGTCGAAACGAAAGTTATGGAGATCTGGTTTAAGTTTCCTATGCCTTTTTATCCCTTGGTGTTAGCATTTAGCTGTTAACGAACAAATAGTTTGACTTGTTCATTGCCATTATGGACTTCTTCGCTAGAGAACTAAATTAGGCTAAGATAGGGATTTCTTTGTAGCACAAAAGAGACTTCCGTGCTGTATATAGAGGCACACTGGGATGTTTGAATGGATGATTTTACTATGTATAAATTCGTAGATGTGTATTGAAAGCTTCACAACAAGGAACCAGGGCAGGACTGACTATGATCTGTATAAATAGTGCATCAACCCGAAGATTTTTTGCATTGATTTCTTAACCACTACAGTTAATGACAACCAAAGAATAAGATGAAAAACACCTAGAGGGGGGGGGGTGAATAGGTGTTAGTGCTAATCTAAAACTAAATGCAAAACTAAGTGCGCTAAATGCGGAAGCTAATGCAAATCTTGCAAACACACTTAGTACAATCAACAAGTGTAGCCGAATTCCCCGTGAAGGGCTCTGGACTAACTCCTCTTGATTCCCCTTGAATGGGTTGAGGTGCTATGTGAAGCTCTTGTTGATTAAGTACAAGTGAGGCACACACAAACAACCAAGCATATAAGATGATATAGCAATATAAAATATGCAAGGCACAACACAAATGCAAGCAAGTATAATATGAATGATGAATGATGCTTTGCACAAATGTAAAGAGAGAGAGAGTTGAGAGACAAGTGGATCAAACGCAAAGGCTAAGATATGTTTCGAGGTTCGAGCACCCTTGCTCTACATCCCCGCCTACACCACCGTGTAGGATTTCCAATCCACTATAACGTCCACCGAGGGAACCTTCACCGAGAAGGATTTTTACAACAATGGAGTACCGAACTCCTCTCTCAAACAACCACCTCACAACCGAGGGGTAGGCCCGTAGCCAAACAACAACAACAACACCTCTACCGAAGATGTTTACACCAAATCTCCACCTCTTACTAGAGGGAGCAAACCAATCACCCGATCACCTCTACCAAAGAGGGATACGACAAGAATAAGGGTGTACAACAAGTGGTTCCAAAAGACCACAAACAATCTCTCTTTTCTTCTCTCTTTTTCACAAAACAAATGATCCTAATAGATTAGGATAGAAGATTGCTCAAGTGTGAAAAACTAGGTGTTTGGAAAAACAAGCAACAAAGAAAAAAAACACTTGGGAAAATTCTTGCAAAAGATATAGAATGAAAACTAAGACAAATCTCCCAAAATCCTCTTTTCTTTGATTTTTTCAAAAACCTAAAACAATAAAGATTGAAAGATTAAAGCCCCAAATACTTTTGAAAACTCTTTAAAAACACTTAAGAAGGTCTGGAATTTTTTTTTTATAAAACTTCTTCAAAAACTATGAAGAGATGGGGTATATATAGCCCCAATACAAAACTAGCCGTTAGAGCTGAGCTGGCAGCTCTGACAGGCAGCGGTCGACCGGTCCGGTCGACCGTCAACGGTCAGAATTGTGACCGTTGGGCAACCACGGTCGACCGGCCCGGTCGACCCAAACAAACAGAGAGCACTGCTCTCAGACCGGTCGACCGTCCGGGTCGACCGTCCCAAAGCTGCCAAACGTGCACAGATTTGTGCACGTCGGTCGACCGGCCCGGTCGACCGACTTCAGCCAAGTCGACTAGGTCAGGTTGACTAGTCGACTGATTGAAGCCTGGAACAAAAATCTGAGTCAGAAAAACAGTGTAAAATATTTTTCTAAAAATCTTTTAACACTTCTAAAAAATCACCAAAATAGTTTTATCATTTTATATTGAAACACAAAAAAGTGATAAAAATTTCAAGACATATATCAATCATATCAATTCATTTTTGAGTCTTGCAAATTTTATCAAAAACAAAACTTGTATTTTTGTCAAACTTGATTTTTCAATACATGAATAAGATAGTCAAAATAAATTTGTATAGGAAGTGTAAGCATGTATGTATAATTAGAATACATCTATTATACATATAAACTATGTAAACTTGTTTTGATCTATTATTCATGAAAACCAAATCCAAAACATGAATCTTTTGTGTGTTGTGCACTTGAGCATATCAACTATACTAAACTTCACAAATGGATCTAAAACACACTATCTAAACTATGGATACCTAAGTCTTCTTGACGATCTTCATCTTCAAGTTGACTTGCTCCAAAACTCCATCCATGGGTTAGGCAATGTGTGATCTTGAAGTTTTGGCCATGGAATCACTATGAAAAGCTTCTAAACTCCTTGTTGAAGCTAATCACCAACTAATATCTTGGTTAATGATCTGAAACTTAAACAACACAAGATTATTAGTAAACATAACTACATGAGTTAATCATCATCAAAACTAGGGTGGAAGGCCTTTGGGCCAACATAAGATGTAGGGAATAACAGGCATAGGTACACTTTACTTGCAAACTTAAGTGGAGAAACCCCAGAATGTGTCCAAGGAAGGCTGTGAATGTTTTAATTCCATAGAGTCGTGAAGATCTTCATTTAGTGACTAGTAAGGCTTTTAAACAAGCCGAGCAAGCCGAGCTTCATGCTTCTGATGTTAGTTAAATCATTAAAACGAGCTTTTCTGTTCAAGCTCAACTTGTTTGGATCATCAAAAAGCTCAACGGAACTCTCAACAAGACGGAGTCTCCATCATTCAAAATAAACATGAAATCTCTGAAGAACTCAATGAGGGGTTTGGCTAGCATGTTACAGCATTGAATAATAAATCTCAAGGCATTTGCTAAAATTATGTATGAAATTATTATTGCAGCCTGATAGCAACACCAATAATTTCAACTAGCAATTACTCATCTTTAGGAAGTTGAGAATGCGAGAGAAAAAGAAGAGGATGAAAGATAGAGGCAGAATGTACAAGAAAATTTTCTACTTTAGGGATTGCACTTGATTTCAGGAAAAATATGGAAGGAAAGACGGGGAGAAAGTAGTCAAGAATGTTTGTTTTTAGGGATTTCCCCAAGTTCACAACTTCAAATTTATTGATTACTGTATAGTATCCCTTGGAAGTGTGTCTTGTGTTTAGGGAATGGATCTAAAATTTTATTTATTTATAATATTGGACAAGTGACGCAATCAAAATATTACACAAGAAAACAATTTGAAATATAATGGACTGATCTGAATTTCGGCCGCCTTCATTCCAAAATTAGGAATACTATTTAGTTCAGGCTCTTCTCGTTTAGGTGATTGAATGAGACCAAAACAATCTTTATCGATCCAATCCGTAGATGAGTCTTGAACCTCCTAATCAAGCTTCCCGATCTCTTTAGCAGCCCTTGATCTGGATATACATGCTCTGAAGATGCCAGAACAAGATGACCCTGCAAGACATCACCATTTGACAGATTTCTTGCTTCTTAGAAATCAGATGTCACCAAGCTGATTAAGATGCTGCTACTATACTACCCTCTGAAGGATAGTTAGCCCACTTGGCATGTGTGCGGAATTCTAGTATAATAGAAGAAAAAATAATAATAATCCCTCATATGTAACAAAATTATATGGACATTGCATGATGAAGGGATCAAGAAGCATTGCATGTACATGCATTAAGCACCATCTGCTTTTTAAGACCTTTCCAATATTTGTCAGATAGCATGAAGTTCAGAAAAGATGTACCATGTTGGGCATAAAGAGTTTCTATATCATGTTATAGAGATGACAGTCTTTAAAACTATGAAAGTAGGGGTAGGTGGCATATTTTAGAGAAATCGTCAGAGTTAAGTTAGCGGAGGTTAAAGTGACTGGAGTCGTAGATAATATCAGTGTAGATCAGGAAGTAATCAAATAAATTTGGCATACTGACATTAGGAGAAGCACAATTAAACAAATGTGATGAAGGCTTTCTTTTATTAAAAAAACAAACAATGTGATGAAGGCAGATGAGGTATCACAGTGACGGTGTGATCATAAGATGGAACCAAATGAGTCAGATTTGAGCTTCAGCTTATGCTTATGAAATATAATTTTAGATTTTCTCATTAATACACGTTGAGACTTTTTAATTTTTATTAATATATTGTTAATGTTGTTTTGCTTTCCAGGTCGGCCTCCGCTGGATGACATTCTGCAAGCGAGAAAGAAAAATGTGGTGCGTATGATTTACAGTGCAACAAAGATATATTATTTTTATGTCAATTTATTTAGGGGAGCATGAGGTATTGTGTTTATCCAGTTGACGTGTATAATTTTTAGTTTGTGTTTTCACACAATGATTTGAATAAAAGAGAATAAAACGAGAAGCACAAATAGGAACTAGTAAGAGCAGTTGAGTTGGCTGGATAAAATTTCAGTAACATGGAGGAAAAAAGAGACAACCTTTCTTTCGTTTTCTTTTTCATTTCCCTTTCCTTCTATTTTGTTTTCCTCTTTATTTTTTTTGCAGAACATGTTGAGCTTGATTCACTTACCTCTTAAACTTCCCTCCCTTCACCCTCACAGTAAAAACAGGCTAAATGAATGACCAAACTTTGGATATCTTATATCTCCAACTAAACGGAGTATGCAATTATGTCACTAATTCAAACTATTCATATCCTGCGCTTACAAGTCTATAGCTTTGTGGTTTATCATGAATCATGATGACTGATTCTAACTGTAGAGAACTTGTATGATCTTAAACATGTCAAATGCCTTTGGATGCTGATATGCTCTGTGGCTTTTCATTGATGGTCAGGGTGAATCATGCACTGATGATAAGGTCTGTAAGAGGTGAGCTTTAGTCCTTGACAAACACTCCCTCTTTACATTCGCATTCGACATAGGAGAACAAGTTGCTTTGTTCTGAGAAAAAGTTGTATATCGATATTTGGTTGTTATAATTCTTGATACAGACTGGCATATGTATGTCTATACCGGTGTATAACACTAGCTGCTACGCTGGAAAAAGAAAAAAAGAAAAGAAAAGGACTATTGATGCTTGCTCTTTCATTTCATTTCTCTTTTATTGTTTTTTTTTTTTTTGGGGTGAAAGCATTAGCTCATTTCATTACTAAACAAAGAAAAAATACATCTCATGCAGAATACATCTTCTTGCTTTCAAAAACACAAAATGTTACAAGATGATTATGTGTGGCATTACCAACAAAGTTTTTAAATCCAAAACGATCTCATTTCTCTTTATTGTCTGGTTGCATGGGTGCCGACCTGAACGTACCGGAACGGTTCCAAGCTGTGAGGTAACTAAACAGCTTTGTTCTTTTTTTAAGTACATATTATAATATATATTAATTAATATATCAATTATATATAGCATATATATATATAACTATATTATTTATAGTACTATAAATATTTATATTATATGATTATAGTAATTATAATGATGTAATATAATACCACATAATTAGTACATATTTATTTATATAATTGTATATTAATAATTATATTACACACACAATATATGTAAAAATACCCCGATAGGTAAATATTTTTACCTATTTTCTTTCTTTTCCCGGAGATTTACTTGTAGTATCCCTATCCACTAATACTTGATTAATGTAATAATTATCGATAATTTTAATTGTTTGATTTATAAAAATTGACAAGTTTATTTTCTTAAGAAAAATTTATTTTTAAAACAAATAAATACATATTCATTTACATGTGTGTATGTATAAATATATAGGATTTTTATAAATAATATTGATAAATAAATTTTAAGGAGTAAAAAATATTAATGTAAAATAAAAGAAAATAATTTAAACACACACATATATATAGTATTGATCCGGTGAGGAAGCGATATTATGTGAGAGATGAGAAGGGAGAACAAGAGCCCTCAGATTAACTTTTGGGTAGTTTAGATTAGTTTTTGGGTTGATCAATTTAATTTTTGATTTTAATTTTATTTTCTTCAAATCTAATCTCAACCACTAAAAGCTAATCCGACAGCTCTTGTGCTCTTTTCTCATCTTCTCACGTAAGCTAGTTTTCTCACCGGATCACTACTCTCTCTCTCTCTCTCTCTCTCTCTCTCTCTCTATATATATATATATATATATATATATATATATATATATATATATTATAATATATATATATATGAGGTTACTGTACCTCAGCCAACGACTGAGAGAGTTTCTCAGCCGGCGGTGACGTGGCTGAAAATATGCCACATATCGGTCGCAAAGTGTAGGCGCCAAAAAAATCAAAAAAATCCCGCCTAAGGAATCCTGAATCAAATTGATGAAAATATCCCTTTTTTTACTTCTTAACTAGCATAGCATAACTTATCCACAAACAAAATTTACCTAAAGAATTTTCAGTTGAATATATCTACAATTATAAAATTCCTAACTCTACTACATCGAAAATATAATAGAAAAAATTTGGATCACGATAATGTGAAATAAACAGCAGCAGTGAAAAGTAAAAAATGCTTGAAACATAAAAAAACTGTTGTTTTTTATTTAATTTTTTTTTATTTTATTTTGTGTTATTTTCAACTCATATAGGTTTAATAAAAGAAACTGAAATGAATAGAAAAATGAAATTTAATGTGGGGCAACCGTATATTGATTCTATTACAAATGTACAGTGTAAAAAAATAATGAAATACAATGGTTAATTATTTCGCATTCCTTATCCACAAAAAATTCATAACAGACGAAACATGATATCGTCCAGCACATTCTGACGTTTTATAAAGTCTGCGATCATAGTCGCAGTCATAGTATAATAAAACTTTCGAACATTGCGACCATGGTCGCAGACATAATATAATATAACTTTCAATTTTATATGACGACTGTGACACTAGTCGCAGTTATAGTATAAAAAAACTTTCTATCACTGCGACCATGGTCGCAGACTTAATATAATATAACTTTCAATTTTATATCACGTCTGTGACCCTAGTTGCATTCCTTATTCGCATAAAAATAAAACGAACATGCTATCGTTCACACTGCGACCTCGTTCAGCACTGCGACCACAGTCGCTATCTTTTTTCGCATGCCTTATGTAACAGATTTTGATAATTTTACAGATTAGATTAGCCATGCGACCCTGAGACCAGTTCGCGTATATCACATCTTATAAAATACTATATTAACTACTCTGAATAAATGAAGTAATTAATATTCTATTTACCATGATACAACAACAGTCTCGGAAAAGAGATGCACTAATATTAAACTCGATAAAGGAAAATGTGCACCATACGTAATCTAAAGATATAAGAAAAACATTCTATAAAAAGTTAATTTGTACTTCACGTAATAAACCTCTGGAAAAAAGGAACTCTTCGGATTCTCCCGCCATAACTCTTCAATTAAATATTTAATTTTTTTTTACCACTTCTTCCAATACTCAACCGTCACATATAACAATTATTATTACTATTCATGTTCTTTCACATTATTGACCTTTATATAGTGTTTGTAACTAATATATTATATATCATATCTAAAAACTATATTTTTACTCTTCCTTTTCAATTTGAATTCAAAAACTTCCAGAAAACAATTCATTCTTGAATCATATCTTCCCCATCTTCTTCTCTGAACACTCAGATTTCAACTTCAATCATTCACCCACCGGTCCTCTTTCTTCAGGGTATTCTAGTGAATCTGATACCAGTCTGGACTTCACTCCTTTTCACTATATTACTACATCAAATAATATTTTATCTGATCCTCCTCTTCATGAGGATGATAAAGTTTTCATGGGGCTTAGTGAGGAGGAAATTATTCCTCTGCCACTTGACAGAGACATGCTTGATGAAAACATGTCCTCTGATGCTGGAGGCTCACTTTCTTTGAACATATCTTTAACAGGTTCTTCTCGACACGGATTGGATAAAGAGCTTGATAGAGACGATCCATTCTGGGAGTTTATCGATGAACGAAAAAAATCCTCAAAAAGAGGAAGATGATGAGGAAATAAGTAATGAACAGGAAGACGAGGAGAATGAAGACGATGAATCTGCTTATGATAGTGATGATGACGAGAATTAGGATTTCCTGATCTTCTGATATTCAACGTTATTTTGTCTTCTTTTAAGAGCTTTTAATGCTCTTTTTTTGTAAGGTCTCTTTCTGACCATATTATGTTATAAATAAAATTTACTTCTATCTGTAAAATAATCTTTCATATTTTTAAATACATATAAAGTGTACCGTATAGTTATTATTTCTGCATCTTATCTGCGATAATGGTCGTAGTACTCATATAATAATTACATATGAAACTGCGACCACGATCGCTGTCCAGTCATAAACAGTTTAATCGTTTTGCATTCAATAAAGTTAAAAACAGCTACCATGGTCACAGTCCAAATTAAACTATATAAACAGATTACTGCGAACATGATCGCAGTCCTCTCAAATCAGTATATTTCACTGTATATTTCACTGTATATCACAAATTAGAAAACTGCGACTGCTGCCGTTAAAACACTGCGACTAAAGTCGCAGTCCTACTTCACATGCAATAAGTAAAAAAAATTTGTAGTTTATAGGCGCTGAGACAACAGTTACAGTGAAAAGCAAATATATAAAATCATACGTAAACTGCGACTATAGTATCAGTCCTTAGTCACCGTTATTATTTAACCTAGCAAAAAATTCATCCATAAAAAATGCTGTCATGAGTACTGCGACCATAGTCGCAGTCCTTGATCGCATGCAATATGTAAAAAAATTTAATAGTTTATAGGCGGCTGAGACAACAGTCATAGTGAAGAACAAATATATAAAATAATACGTAAACTGCGATTATAGTATCAGTTCTTAGTCACCGTTATTACATTTAACCTAGCAAAAAAAAACGTCCACGACTTGCTCTCGTTAAGCACTGCAATCATAGTCGCAGTCCTTGTCCGCATTCAATATATAAAAAATAATAATAATAATTTATACATTACATGGGAAAAAAAGTAAACTGCGACTATATCAAAATCAGTAATTTCAAATTAGTAAACAAAAAAAATTAATAAAGAAGCATTCAAATTAGTTTCGTGATTTGATGAAATTGGTCGCAGTTTGGCCGCAGTTATAAATGATAATTGTGACAATATTGACTAACGTCAGAAATATAAAAAAAATAATAAACTATATAGATCCACTGTCTTTTACCGCAGGGGCATTTAGTAATTTCAACTGTTTCAATAGGCCGGGCGTCCTTTCTAGTGTGGCTAATAATGTGCCACGTCACCGCAGGCTGAGAGGGTCTCTCAGCCATCGGCTGATGTACATTTCTCTTCTCTCTCTCTCTCTCTCTATATATATATATATATATATATATTATATATATTATATATATATATATCAGCTGACGGCTGAGAGTCCCTCTCAGCCTGCGGTGACGTGGCACATTATGAGTCACATAATTCGACAATTTAAAATGACGCTCTGCTTTTAAAAATAATTGAAATTACTAAAAGCCCCTATCGTTTGTCTTTCTTGGAATGATGTATTAGTTTTATATTCTTTATTATTATTTTCTCCCTTTTTATATGTCTATCTCTCTGTGTCTCCTCACGCTGTCAGATCTAGATTTTTGACTCGTAGAGAATGTCGTTCTAAAAAGCGAGAGCAGGATCAGATATTAATTTTAGTTGCAGACCTAAATCTCCAGTAGCTATTTTGACAGGTTCATGTTCCCTCGGGATGTCAACTTCAATATTTTCATCGTGATTCTTCTCTTCTTCTTCTTCTTCCAAAGGAAAGCCAATCTGAAAATTTTCATCATCAGAAATATTGGCTATTCGATTTAAAATCTGAAAGACAAAATAAAATATACATAAATATATAACCAATCTATTAGAGATGCTACTGAAGTCGCAGGGAAAAAAATATTTTAAAAGCTGTCCTTTTCATCAGGACTGGTACTTTGGTCGCATTCATAATAATAAATTGTCAGATAAAATTGAATTCTGTGATCATAGTTGCAGTATGAAATTCATCTTCAAACCATTTGTTTTACAAGACAGCGACCAAAGTCGCAATCCAATTAAAATTTATTAATAAAAAGACTGCGACCTTGGTCGCAAAAATGAAAAATAAGTTATAAAATACTGCGACCAAGGTCGCAGTGTTATCAAACAAAACTTTCCTGCTATTACATAAGACTGCGACCAATGTCGCAGTCTTCGGTTTTGTCTTCTAACCATCTTAATTACTTAACTTTCAAGACCTTGTTCACTGCTTCAATTGACTATGTCTCTTGTTTCGTAAGAATGCGATCATAGTCGCAGTATTCTATTTAGACTACTTAATAAAAAATTTATGACCAAGGTCGCATTGTTATCAAACAAAACATTCTCAAAGAGACTGCTGTTGCATAAGACTGCGACCGAAGTCGAATCTTCTAATCTCTTAATTAATTAACTACGAGATTATTGTCACTGCTTCAATTGACTGCGACTCTTATTTCATAAGACTGCGACCATGGTCGCAGTATCCTATTAGCTTAGCAAGGTCAAAAAAATACTGCGACTCTAATCGAAAAAATAAAAAAAGGCTGCAACACTGCGACCAAAGGTCGCAATGTAAACAAAAATAAATTTAAAAATGAAAATGATATTTAAAAATTTAAATCTTCTTTTTAGAAACTGCAACTTCGATTGCAGTTTTAGAAAACAAAAAAATAAAATAAAATAAACTATTTCAAGTCGCAGTAATAGTAGATTTTATTGTGATTAAACATCTTTCAAAAAAAAACTTAAACATTAATGCGACTATGTTTGTATTCTTTTAAAATAATTTATTTTTCTAAAATTTAGTAATCAAGATCTGTAATTTTTTTTGTTTGAAAAAATTCAAAATTTCAGATCTATAATTTTTTAGTGGATGAACAATTACAGCCAGGTTAAAAGTAAACTGAGGGTATTTTAGTCATTGGGCAACGAAAAGTGATTGAGGGTCTCCTTTATCGCCTAAAATTTTGACTTCTCTACGGCTAATATGAAGCCACGTCATGTCGGCTGAGAAACTCTCTCAGCTGTCGACTGAGGTACAGTAACCCCATATATATATATATATATAGAGAGAGAGAGAGAGAGAGAGGAATCTGTACCTTAGCCGCCAGCTGAGAGAGACTCTCTCAGCTGGCGCAATGTGGCTGAATTTTAACCACAATTTTGAGTGTTGGTATCATGGTCGCAGTTTTATGTGAGGACTGTGATTAGGTCGCAGTGTTTTTATGAGAACTGTTGTCATGGTCGCAGTCCTTTTCTGAGGACTGTTACCATAGTCGCAGTCCTAATTACACTGAAAATATATGATTTTTTAGGATTGCGATCATGTTGCAGTAAGTTTGCGACCATTTTGAAATGACAGCTGAGAGAGTCTCTCTCAGCTGGCGGCTGAGATACATTTTTCTCATATATATATATATATATATATATATGGCTTACTGTACCTCAGCCTGCGGGCTGAGAGAGTTTCTCAGCCTGCGGGACGTGGCTGAATATAGGCCACACATCGGTCGCAGAGTGTGGGCGCCACAAAAAATCAAAAATCCGCCTAAACAATCGTGAATCAAAATGACAAAAATACCCCTTTTAAATGACGACTGCGACTTCTAGCATTCAAAAGTAAAAAAACATTCCATGGTCGCAGACTTAATACAGAATAAAGAATACAAGACAAAAAATGTTATCGCATAGCAATGCGACCTCCTTCGGTACTGCGACCAAATTCGCAATCTTCTTTCTCATGCCTTATGTAAAAGAAGTAATTAATATTATATCTACCGTGATACAACACCAGTCTAGAAAAAAAGAGATGCACTAATGTTAATCTCGAGAAAGGAAAGATGTGCACCATACGTAATCTAAAGATATAGCCAAACAATTCTATAAAAAGTTAATTTGTACTTCGGATTCTCCAGCAATAAATCTTCAATAAATATTTAGTTTTTTTTACCACTTCCTACCATACTCAACCTCACCTGTAACAATTATTATTACTATTCATGTTCTTCCACAATATTGACCTTTATATAATGCTTGTAACTAATATATTACCTCATACCTAAAAAACTATAATTTTGCTCTTCCTTTTCAATTTGATTTCAAAAACTTTCAAAAAAAATTCATTCTTGAATCATGTCTTCCCCATCTTCTTCCTCTGAACACTCAGAATTCAACTTCAATCAATCCCCCACCGGTCCTTTGTCTTTAGGATATTCTAGTGAATCTGATACCAGTCTGGACTTCACTCCTTTTGACTATCTCACTACATCAAATAATGTATTAACTGATCCTCCTATTCATGATGATAATGAATTTTCATGTGCGTTAGTGAAGAAGACATTATTCCTCTGCCACTTGACGGAGACATGCTTGATGAAAGCATGTCCTCTGATGCTGTAGGCTCGCTTCCTAGCAACGGGTCAGACGAAGAGCTTGATAGAGACGATCCATTTTGGGAGTTCATCGGTGAAACAAAAAAACCTCAAGATGATGAGGAAATAAGTGATGAAGAGGAAGAGCAGAAGAATGAAGACGATGAATCTGCTTATGATGGTGATAATGACGAGGATTAGGATTTCCTGATCTTCTGATATTCAATTATATTTGTCTTCTTTTAAAAGCTTTTAATTCTATTTTTTTTGTAAGGTCTCTTTCTCACTATATTAACTTATAAGCTCTTTTAATTAAATATCCAAACTGCGACTGCTGCTCTTAAACACTGCGACCATAGTCGCAACCCTACTACGGATGCAATTTATGGTCGCAGTTAATCATTTATCAGTTCCCAATGCGACTTTGGTCGCAATAATGTACTGTTTTGGAGTTCAAAGTAATTTAAAGTTATAGTGTATTAACTTTTAAACTGTTTTGGATAACTGAACAGTCACCTAGGAAGTATACAATTTTTGGAAAGATAGAAAATATATTTGAGAGATATTCACGTGGTCCGAGAGCTTAAACCTTTTGGAATTCCGGGATTAAATACATATAAAGGGTCATGAGCAAAGGATTAAAAACATACTAAGTTATTTTTTGCTCAAACTCGTTACTCTCACTGTTCCGAAAATACATTCAAAAAATGTCTTCACCATCACCACCGTCTTCACCGGAAAGAAGCCAATCATCAAATGATGATTTTATGTTTAGTTCTGAAACAATGTCTCGCTATGGGTCAGAATCTGAGCTTGATACAGACGACCCTTTCTGGGAGTTCATTGATGAACCAAAACACAAACATGAAGAGGAAGAAAGCGACGATGAGACTGTACCTGAAGAGGAGGAAGAGACAGAAGACGAAAGCGATACAGAAGACGAAAGCATGACTCTTGACGACGAATCTGATTACTATGGTGATGACGATGATTAGAAGTTAAAAAATTGTATTTTGTTTTTCTTTTTAAATATATATAAATCTGTTTTCTAAAGTTATTTGTGTGAATTACATTTTTTACTGCTATGTTTTGGTTGAAATACTGCGACCATGGACGCAGACTTAATAAATACAATGCGACCAAGGTCGCAGTCGCTGGTCTTTAATCTTAATCAACAACACTGCTACCTTGGTCGCAGTTTCTGACCGTAGTCTTTATAATATAAACTGCGACCTTGATCGCAGTTGTTGGTATTTAGTCGTAATAAAATACACAGCGAACTTGGTCGCAGTTGCTGATCTTTACTCTTAATCAACAACATCACTGAAATGTCGACCTTGGTCGCAGTTGGTGGTATTTATAAATAATCAACAACACTGCGACTTTGGTCGCAGTTGATGAACGCAGTCTTAAAAAAAATAATCTGCAACCTTGGTCACAGTTTTTGGTCGCAATGTCGACCCTGGTCGCAGTTGTTTCTATTTGCACTGTAGTCTTATGCGACCTTGGTCGCAGTGTGGTCTCTGGTCCAAGTTGTTTTGTTTGCAATGCATGACTGCGACCAAAGGTCGTAGTTTATTAAAAAACAAATATGTTTTTTATTTATTTTCACGCATTTATCTCCAGGCATGTGAAAATGATAAAAAAAACGATCTCTTATACAATAAGATTGAGTGTTACAATATAGCAGTAGAAAGAAAACTAAACATCAAAAAGAGCCATTGTTGACTAAGAGCAGTGTTGTTATTGAGGTCTTTTTATTTATGTCCAGGCATTTATCTCCAGGCATGTAAAAATGATACAAAACGATCTCTTATACAATAAGATTGAGTGTTACAATATAGCAGTACAAAGAAGACTAAACATCAAAAGAACCAAGAAGACTAAACATCAAAAGAGCCCTTGTTGAATAAGAGCAGTGGTGTTATTGACGTCCACGTGTACTAAAAAACTGTGGACGTCGAGGACCATGACTTCTTCCCTTGTGGACGAATATCGATCAAGTTCACCGGCCAAAATATTCTCCCACAGGCCCAGCGAACCTGAAAAAGGACAATCAAGCTCTGGGTCTTCTTCGTGCATAGGGTCATCTTCATCCATGGAGGCAGGCCCCTGTTAGAGACTCTGAAGAAGGCGGAAATTCTCAGAGCAATTGCTCTCAAATGAACACAGTCTAATTATGGGCTGTTAAAGGGAGAGGGTGAGCCCTATTTATGGGCAGCCCATAATAACAGCTTCGGGAAACAGCGAATGGTGCGGGTTCATCAACGTAGACTTGACGTTAAAAAGATCTCATAAAATCTTTATGACAGGTCGCGTCTCACGGAGTCGGTCCAAGTCGCATCAGACAACAGACAACTTTTCATTTTTCATTTACATTCAAAAAAATGACTTAATACAAAACAACACTTAATAAAATAAGAACACGGCGACCTTGGTCGCTATGCATGTTAATCTAAAGGAAAAACACTTACTTAACGTACTGCGACCAAGGTCGCAGTCCATGTAAAGCGACCTAAGACTGCAGTTGCTGGCCATCTTTATCAACAACAACACTGCGACCTTGATCGCATTGAACAATGTACACTGCGACCATCTTTATCCTTAACAACACTGCGACCTTGGTCGCAGTTAATAATTATATTACTTCACCCTTAAAAATTTTTAAAATGAAAGGTTGCGACATTGGTTGCAGTTGCTGGTCGCAGACTTAATAAATACACTGCGACCTTGGTAGCAGTTGCTGGACTTTAGTGTTACTCAACAACAACACTGCTACCTTGGTCGCAGTTTCTGACCGTAGTCTTAATAAAATAAACTGCGACCTTGATCGCAGTTGTTGCTGTTTAGTCTTAATAAAATACACAGCGACCTTGGTCGCAGTTGCTATTCTTTACTCTTAATCAACAAAATCACTGCGACCTTGGTCGCAGTTGGTGTTCTTTATAAATAATCAACAACAACACTGCGACTTTGGTCGCAGTTGATGGCCGCAGTCTTAAAAAAATAATCTCCAATCTTGGTCGCTATTGCTGGTTTTTAGTCTTAATCAACAACAACACTGCGACGATGTGACACGTCACCGCAACAGTTGCTTAGTCGCAGTCTTTGGTCGCACTGTCGACCCTGGTCACAGTACTTACTGTTTGCAATGTATCTTCTGCGACCTTGGTCGCAGTGTCATCTATGATCATAGTTGTTTTGTTTGCAATGCATGGCTGCAAAAAAGTTCGTAGTTTATTAAAAAAAAACAAATATGCTTTTTATTTATGTCCAGGCATTTATCTCCAGGCATGTGCAAATGATACAAAACGATCTCTTATACAATAAGACTGAGTGTTACAAATACAGCAGTACAAAAGAAGACTAAAACATCAAAAAAATCCCTTGTTGACTAAGAGCAATCTTCTTCTTGAGGTCTGGTGGCAGCAGAATCAATAAGATTGAGTGTTACAAAGAAGACTAAAAATCAAAGTAGCCAAGAAGACTAAACATCAAAAAATCCCTTGTTGACTAAGAGAAATCTTCTTCTTGAGGTCTGGTGGCAGCAGAATCAATAAGATTTAGTGTTACAAAGAAGACTAAACATCAAAGTATCCAAGAAGACAAAACATCAAAAGAGCCAAGAAGAGCCCTTGTTGACTACTAAGAGCAATCTTCTCCTGGAGGTCTGGTGGCAGCAGAATCTTTCGTTTATGAACATCTCTTCACCAGAAGGTTATCCAGTGAGCATGGAGTTTCCTCGATGTCACTTCTGGGGTAAGAGAGGAGGTTTGAGACCTCACAAGGAATGCTACCCACCACATCCCCCGCCGCCATACCCACTCTGACCATCCGTTACCAGCAAGCTTGACTGGTGCATCAAGTCAGAGAAGATCTCGGTGAGGATTAAGTCCTCGTCAGGGATCATGACTTCTTCCCTTGTGAACGACGAGGACCATGACTTCTTCCCTTGTGGACGATGAGGTCTATGACTTCTTCCCTTGTGGACGATGAGGTCTATGACTTCTTCCCTTGTGGACGAACATCGATCAAGTTCGTCAATAGGGTCATCTTCATCCATGGAGGCAGGCCCCTGTTAGAGACTCTGAAGAAGACGGAAATTCTCAGAGCAATTGCTCTCGAAAGAAAACAGTCTAATTATGGATTGTTAAAGGGAGAGCGTGAGCCCTATTTATAGGTAGCCCATAATAACCATAATTAATGGTTCATTAATCAGAATCGTCGGCATTAATGGTCTCCAACCGCCAGCGCGGTTTGGCATTAAAAGACATTAACGCCTAAACCCAATGAAGAACCGACGGGTGGACAACCGCTTCGGGAAACAACGAATGGTGCGGGGTTCGTCAACATAGACTTGACGTTAAAAGATCTCATAAAATCTTTATGACAGGTCGCGTCTCACGGACTGACTCCAAGTCGCATCACACAACAGACAACTTTTCATTTTTCATTTAGATTCAAAAAATGACTTAATCCAAAAAACAACACTTAATAAAACAACACTTACTTAACGTACTGCGACCAAAGTCGCATTTCACCACTTAATAAAACAACACTGCGACCTTGGGCGCTATGCATGTTAATATAAAGTAAACACCTACCTAACGTATTGCGACCTAAGTCACAGTCCATGTAATGCAACCCTAGATTGCAGTTGCTGGCCATCTTCATCAATAACAACACTGCGACCTTGGTCGCATTTAACCATGTACACTGCGACAAAAGACTTTGGCTAAGGTCGCAGTTTAAATGTACAATGCGACCAAAGACTCTGACTACATTATATTCAAAAAAAATAATTACTTAACGTACTGCGACCAAAGTCGCAGACCATGTAATGCAACCCTAGATTGCAGTTGCTGGCTATCTTTATCAATAACAACACTGCGACCTTGGTCGCATTTCACCATGTACACTGCGACCAAAGACTTTGACTAAGGTCGCAGTTTAAATGTACAATGCGACCAAAGACTCTGACTACATTATATACAAAAAAATTAAACTATAAAGTAGAATTTTATCGCAGGCTGAAAACATTGATCTGAAAAGATTTTATATTTTCAAAAAAAATTTATCCCAGGCTGAAAAGGAGAAACTACATCTTTCAAAAAAGAGGTAAAGAAATAAGGCGAAAATTAATTTATATCCTATAAAGAGCGGCAAAATAAAAGGGGGGAAAAAATAATAATAAACAATAAGGAAAAGTTATCATAAGGGGTATTTGGTAATTTAACTTCTCCATAAAAGCGGGCCGCAAGTCAGTGAGGTGACAAATCGAGCCACGTCACCGCAGGCTGAGAGAGTACTCTCAGCCCGCGGGCTGATATACATTTTTCTCATATACATATATATATATATATATATATATATATATATATATATATATATATATATAATATATATATATATATATATATATAGAGAGAGAGAGAGAGAGAGAGAGAGAGAGAGATACGTGAGAAGATGAGAAAGGGGTATTGGAACCGTCAGATTAGTTTCTTGGTGGTTGAGATTAGATTTGGAGGAAATAAAATTAAAACTCAAAAACTAAATTAATCAACTCAAAAACTAATCTTAACCACTCAAAAGATAATCCTATGGCTTCTGTGCTTCCTTCTCATCTTCTCACCTAAGATAATTTTCTCACCGAATTGCCTATATGTGTGTGTGTAAGCCCAAGTCCATATTCTCAATTTTTTTTCTCATTTTCATTTTCTTTGTTTTTTACAAGCCCAGGCCCAGTCATGCAAAACCCCACTTTTTTCCTTTTATTTGTAGCCTAAGAGGCCCATCCCTTCTGGAAGCTTTAAAAAAATAATCGGGAAGAGATAATTATGCATACGCTGTGAATCAAAATTCTTTGAATCTTTTTCTTTTAGCCTTGGCCAAGCCCGGCCCAGAGTTCAGTCCCGCGCATCACTCCTCTTTTTCCTTTCCATCTCTATTTATTTAAATTCTGAGCCCAAAGCCCCATAGGCTACATATTTCAAGCCTTAGAAAAATTTTGAATCTTTTTTTTAGTGTGTGTAGACTTGTGTCCTTCCAAAAAGATTTGAGGCTGGAGCCCAGTCCCAATCCTTTTTGAAGGACACAAGTGTGTGTATATAAATATAAGCCCAGGGCCCAAAGCCCAGTCCCAATCCCTTTTATATAGAGAGATATAGACTTGTGTCATTTCGTAAGAATTCGAGCTTGAACCTTCCCACTCAAATACAACCCTCCGCCATTTGAATACAAGATCTACTTCGTTGAAGTTGATCTATATTATTTCAAGTATTTATAAATCAAAAATCAAGTATTTTGAATATTTTTTGCCTACCAATCAAGCGACGCAAAATGGACGGCCGAAAGTAGTGAGTTCGATCAACGGAATAGATCTTGTATTTGAATGTCCGATGTTAGTATTTGAGTGGGAAGGATTTGGTCTCGAATCCTTCCGAAATGACAAGAGAGGTTTGAGCTCGAGACCTGAATGTGTGAGATTAGTGTGCTGACCAACTACACCACTAAAGAATTCTGAAATATTGTGTAAACATACTTCATATATCTTGTTCCAACGATAATGGCAATTCAAAGGCGTCAAGGGCAAAACTGTCCACTGCGTTGAAAAATTCAAACGGCATCTAGTGCAAAACTGTCTACTGCGTTGAAAAATTCAGACGGCGTCTAGGGCAAAACTGTCCAACGCGTAGAAAAAGGTGGCATGAAGGCTAACGGCCTTCCCCTTTAGATACAAGGGCTTTTATGAGTGAGTGATGACTCCCAAATGTCAAGCTTACGACTTACGTTGATGCCGTAAAAGACTTTACCAATTACGACTTACGAATTACGGCCAGTTACGATAACCAAACAGGCCCAATGACGTTCCTGTGAGCAATTATGTTCTTTGCAGGACAGTGGGTTAGCACCATGCCAGCGCATGAATCTTAAAATTCTGGATTTAATGGTAGGGATGACTCCAACTTGCATTTTGTACCAGAGGATAGCTATCTCTGAACCAAAAGATAGCTATGGATATCTCATTCAATTTATAGTGATGAAGAAGAGTTTGAAGCCACAGATTGCATGCCACATAATTTTTTTTTTTTTTTTGAATTCATCAGCTTTAGGCTTCATTTCTATTATTCAGTTATCAATAAATTTCATAATGCTCTATTTATTGTTTATTATCCTTGTAGTATTATATGATATTTTGCAGAAAATGGAGGAGGAGAAAGCACAGGAATGAAAGTTCTTATGGGAGCTCTTGCCATTGCATCCCTGATCTCTCTTATTTCCCTGTCTTCTTTTATATTTTGAGCAGTGAGATGGATGGATGATGGCTTGGTGATATTATTGGTGAACTATAGCCGAATCTCTTTTGTATCTTAAGATTGCATGGCCAAGAAAAGCTTTTTTGTTCAGTTTTTGTGTTGTCTATTGCTTGTAATATTTTTCATGGCTAATGGTGGAACTATATCCCTCCTGCTGTCCATTTCAAGCCTGATTGAATCATTTTCATGATTAGAAATGCTGTGTAGCTGCACTGTTCTTTTCTTTAATATAAGTTTGGTAACAACGATGTTATAAAAAACTGAGAAATATAACACTGCGAGAGAATTTTTTGAGAGAGATAGTAGAATGAGAAACTCTTATTGATTTTCGAGGTAATCAGGAAATGTCTATTTATAGAAAATTTTTGAGTTACTGTGCAGTCACTATTTGCATGCTGATATTATTGCTTGCGTCATCATGCATAGTGACTAACTATTTGGGATTAATGTGGGCACTATTTGGGAGTAGGTGCAATCATATATGATTTTCATAACACTCTCCCTTTGATGCCTAACATTCATTATGTCTCATTAAAAATCTTGTTAGAAAAAGTCAGTGGGATAAAATCATAACGAAGGGGAAAAAAAAAGAGTATACTATCTTTGCATACGTGTCATATGCTGCCTAATTAAAAATCTTACCTGGACAACCCAGTGGAACAAAATCATACAAGGAAAAAAGGTACAGCCACGTAAGTTCCCCCTCAAGTTGGTATGAATAGTTCTTCTTCATAAATCTTGCGGAATTTTAATTGAGAGACTATTCTAAACAATTGTAGTCACTGACTTTCTTAAAGTCTTAAAAACACAAAGCGTTTCACTCATCACGGGTAGCAAGAAGCACAATTACCTTTAGGTGATCAAATCTTTCTTTGAGATTTTTCCATAAGACGCTTGAGTGAGGTATTCACATTTTAAGCACTCGTCATGATGTCTATTTATAAAGATCGTCGTTTTTATCTTATCTTGTGATGATACAGAATTCATCTCTTTTATTATCTCAGTGATACCCATTGATTCGAGATGCATTTTTATATCAATGATCCAAGACATATTTTTTTCCCATGATATCAAGTGGAATGAACTGCAGCTTTGTAAAGTTTGACACGGTGATAACTATAACATAATACACAAATAATTAGAATCACAATATTATTATTTCAGAACAAAATAGTACAATTACATTTTAACCATAACAGCAATAAATAAAAGAGGAAAAATTAACAATAAAAGTAGAAAGTTCAGTCGAAAATCACTTTGAAGCATATCTCAAATAAAAATAGTAATAATAATGATGATAAGGATAATAATAAACTTCAAAAATGAATTAAGCATCTTGCGAAAATTTTAACAGAAAACCTATGAAGATGATGAAGAAATTGAGGATGAATTAAGAAGTGAGTTGAGGGTTTTTAGAATTCACTAATTTATAAAGCAAAACTAGTCATTTATAGCTGTTAGAAGAGAAATAAACCCATTGATGATAAAATAAATGCATAGTAGTACATACATTTAGCTATAATAAATATTTTGCTGGGTGTTAATACAGATATAAATACTAAAGTAATAAATAATGAATCAAATATAGGCACGCCACATTACTCAGTAAACATTTCAATGAATTTTATGTAAATAATAACGTTTGTAATCACATCATGTTATTATAAATAGGAGGCAGAGCCTCCTTTATATATAGTAGTGGTGGTATAAGAATATGATGAGTGGAGTAATCTAGCTTTGTTTTTTCTTCGAGCTAATAGAGGTAAAAACTTGTGACAAAACTTTTTCCTTGAGCTGAGGCTTGTGACAGAACTAAAGCGCTCGTGCTGATAACGTGTTGTAAAAAACTGAGAAATAAAACACCGAGAGAGAATTTCTTGAGAGAGATAGTAGAATGAGAAACTCTTATTGAATTTCTAGGTACATAAAAATGAATCAGGAAGGACTTATTAAAAAAAAAATTTGGGTTACTATGCGGCCACTATTTTCATGTTGACATCATCGCTTGCGTCTTCATGCATAGTGACTAACTATTTGGTATTAATATAGGTACTATTTGAGAGTAGGTGGACAGTCACATGTGACTTTCATTACAGTTGAAATTTTTTTAGATGTGTATTTTTTATTAAGCAAGATGTTTTGGAGCAAAGTTTCTGTACAATTCTATGTGAAAGAAGGTGGTTTTATTTAGATATTTCACTTGTTTTGTGCAAGCAAGCAACAGAGTTAAGAGCTTACAAATGCAGCAGTTGTCAGAGCACAAGCATCATGTGATCAAGCGCCAACTACCATGATGCTAACTCTCACCCGCATGAAAATCTGTCTGTGGTCCTAATGAAAAGACCATGTTTGGTCACATGTGACAGAAAATGTCATTTAAGTTTTAAATCTTGGATGTTTCACGATGTGTTTGACTCCATCAGATCTCAAACTCAATTTTGTTTGAGTAATAACATTGCACAATCTTGAAGTGATTTAAGTTGGAAATCAACAAACACAACAAACCAATTGTGGCATTTTATTGAATCCTTTGTTCAGGAATCATGATTTTTTTCTGTTCCTCAACCTAATATAAAACCTGTGTATAAAGTTCTTTAAAAAAAAAAAAAAAACCCCTTTGTGTATAGAAAGTTAAAAATAAATTTTGGTTGTAGTAAATGTCCGTTTTTCAATTAATAAACCTCTATGTTGCAACTAAGATTTTTTTTAACCATTTTTAAATTCAAGATTTATTTATGAAAATATAATACATATAATTTTACTAACCGAAAAACAAATGTTCACTCTTTCTTGTAATTATTACTTGTGCACAAAGATTTTAAATATGTTAACAAATTATGAAATGATCATAGTTTTTTTTTTTTTTTTTTTGGGGGGGGGGGGGGGGGGGGGGGGGGGGGGATATAGGTCTTTGTATGGTGCAAATTAGATTTGAATTTCAGGGTTCCCATCACTACCAAAGAGCTTTTATCACTGTACTACAGTAGCACTTGCAGTCATAAGAGCATCTCTAAAGAAGTTCTCAATCTTCTCTACTTTTCTATTTTAGGAAGCAAAATCAATAAACTGAGCTCCAATATTACTCCCTACATGGCTCTTTATTTTAGGAGCAAACCCAAAGCTCCTCAAATGTAGAGAGCCATCTCTAAACTATATTTATTATTATTTTAATCTATCACAAATTACTTTTAAATAATACAGAATTGCTCTTGGCCAAATTGACTTTAAAAAAAAATAAAATATCTAACATAGCTCAAATTTAGAGAGCTCTCTTAAAGCATAAATGGAATAGAGAACACTTTAAATTAATATTATCCTTAAAATAGCTCAAACTTATGGAGCATCTTTTGGAGTTGCTCTAAGTTTTTGATTGTGAGAAAACACATCACTTGAAAATTACGCTGTTATTTTTTGAAAAGTCTGAAATAGGGTTGTCAAGTGGGCCAACTCGGCCCGGTAACCCGCACGGGCACGGCCTGGGTGGTACCCAGGCCAGACCCGGCCCCCTATGGGTTGGACCCCGGTCTGGGAAAATCGGCCCACGGCCCGGGCACAGGCGTTGGCACGGCCCGCCCACCCGCTCCAACGGCTTAAGGGCACTTGAAATGCAGGCCGACCGGCCTGCATCTCTGAGCCGTTAGAGGGGGTTTTGCAATTTTTTTGCAAAAAATCACCTAGAGGGGGGGGGGGGGTGAATAGGTGATAGTGCTTATCTAGAAACTAAATGCGGAAGCTAAAAAAATAATTTACAACACACTTAATACAACTAACGAGTGTAGCCGAATTCCCCGTGAAGGGCTCTGAACTAACTCCTCTTGATTCCCCTAGATAAGGGTTGAGGTGCTATATGAAACTCTCGTGGTTAAGTATAAGTGAGGCACACACAAACAACCAAGCATATAAGAATAAGCAATATGAATCAATGCAAGGCACAACACAAGCATATGAATGATATGGCAATATGAATAATGCACAACACAATAATAAAGAGAGAGGGTTAAGAGACAATGGATCAAACGAAAACACAAAGATATGTTTCGAGGTTCGAGCCCCTAGCTCTACGTCCCCGCCTTCACCGAGAAGGATTTCTAATCCACTAGGAGTACCGAACTCCTCTCTCAACCAATACAATGCCACCGAGGCAATACAACCACAATCCACCTCTACCGAAGAGGGATAAGCCCGTAGCCAAACAACCAAACTCCACCTCTCACAAGAGGGAGCAAACCACGATCTCAACCTCTACCAAAGAGGGAGCAAACCACCACTCCAATCAACCTCTACCAAAGAGGGATACAACAAATACAAGGAGGGTACAACACTTGGTGGTATCTTTCAACCACAAACAATCTCTTTCCACAAAACAAAGATCCTAAATAGATAGGATAGAAGATATAGCTCAAGTGGAAAACAAGTGTTTGGAAATCAAAAACTCAAAGGAAATACTTGAGAAAATAACTAGGATAAGAATTAAGATCAAAAACAAATCCCAAAAGCTTTTTCCTTTTTCTTGAATTTTCCAAACCCTTTTGAAACAAATAAAGATAAACTCTTTTTAAGCTCTAAACACTTTTGAAAACTTGTTTTAAACACTAGAGAAACTCTAGAATTTTTCTTATCAAAAGTCTTTTAAAAACCCCAAAGAGATGGGCTTAAATAGGCCTCTCCAACAAACTAGGTTGGCTGATTTTTCAGCCAGCACGGCTGGCGGTCGACCGCCCGGTCGACCGCCAACGGTCGATTTTTCGACCGTTGGAGGAACCCAGTCGACCGCCCGGTCGACCGCAGATTTACAGAGAGCAAAGCTCTCTGTCCGGTCGACCGCCTGGTCGACCGGCCCAGTTGCCTGGCCAACGTGCACAAGGCTGTGCACGTCAGTCGACCGACCGGTCGACCGGCTCTGGAACACGGTCGACCGGCACGGTCGACCGCCAAAGCCTGGCAGCAAAATTTTCTGGGACAGAAAAACAGTTTAAAAATATTCTTAAAAATACTTAAAAATCTTCTAAAAATCCCCAAAATAGTTTTAACATTTTGCATTGATATATAAACATGTGATAAAAAATTCAACTCAAATATCAAGTAATTTGAACTATTTTTGTGTTTTTATCATTTTTACCAAAAACCAAAAACTGTATTTTGTCAAACTGAATTTTTCAATAGGAAATCTGATTTTTCCTAAAACTCATAGAAATACAAAAACATGATATTTGAACATTATTAGACATGTTGCATATGGACATAGGTCCAATATACAAGAAACAAATATATATCATAGTTTTTGTCTTTAATTCCAAAATAATGTTTTGTTAAAAATACCAAAACATAAAACACATGAATAGGTATGTCAACTAAGTTTGTATAAGTCATGAAGCATGTATGTTTATCGAACACATCTAATATACATAAAAACAAAGTAAACTTGTTTTGATCTACTATTCATGAAAACCAATATCCAAAAACATAAAACTTGTGTGTGTTGTGACTTTGAGCATATCAACTATCTAATCTTTACAAATGGATCTAAACACACTAAACTATGGATACCTAAGTCTTCTTGACGATCTTCAATCTTTAAGTCGACTCGATCCAAACCGTGATCCACGAGCAAGGCAATGTATGATCTTTGATGCTCGGACTCTGGAATCACCATGTGAAAAGCTTCAAAACTCCTCTTGTTGAAGCAATCACCAACTAATATCTTGCTAAATGTTCTGAAACTAAAATCACAAGATTATTAGTAAATATAACTACATGAGTTAATCATCATCAAAACTAGAGTGGAAGGCCTCTAGGCCAACACATCTAACAACTTCCCCAACATCTATTTTGGTCGTATGGGTATTTGTAATTTTTTTTGACAAATAACCCCCAACAGGTGAATGGGTTTATGGTGATTTTTTGCAAAAAAATGACACTCCTCTTCCCTCTATAAATAATCCCTCTTCCCTACTCTATTTCATCACAACAAAAATATCTAAAATTCTCAAAAAAAAATCTCTAAATTCTCAACCACAAGGCTAGAAGCTCTCTCTCTCTCTCTCTAAATCCTCTCTACAAACTCTCAAGTTTTTAAGCTCTTTCTCTCAAGCTCTTCCTACAAGCTCTACAACCTCTCAACTTCTCAAGCTCTACAAGCTCCCTCGGTAACATGATAATTATATTCTTCTAAAATTAAAATTAACAAATAAAATAGATGCCAATTCTTCATCAGCAGGCCCTAGTCAAACTTTTGGTTCTAAATATCATGGTAGCTTTAGTTTAAGTAATGAACAGTGAGAAGCTCTAACGACACTCCACAAATTTCATTCACACAGTACACTAATTTTAATGCTTCTTCTGAACTTATCACTACTCCTCATATACTTATTAGTTCTCCTGAGGTATCAGCTACCTCTACAAATCTTAAATCTGGAGTTTAAAAAATATTTTGATATAGTACCTGTTAATGGAGCTAGAAGGGGCTCAATGTAAGTTGTGTCCAAATATTTTATATGTTTTTCTAAAAACGAGAATCGACCCACTAAGCAGATATATTAGAGTAAACGCCCCGAACGCTAACCATGACAAACCCATATTAAACATTAGGTGGCACACAACACACTCTTATTTATAATCTTGCTACATGTAAAACTAATTTAGTAAATATCTTATTCGGTCTAAACAACTTTTGAAGATGTATTTACAGATTATATTAGAACCACTCATATTATGAGCCGGTCAGTAGGAATACTATAAAATTAGAAATGTTTAGAGTAGTGGAAGAGAAAAAATAAATGTTAATTGTAATTTTCTTCTTTGTCACATAAAATTGCACTTATTTCTGATTGTTGGGAAGCTCTTAATGGTTATCATTATATTGTTATTAATGCACATTTTATTGATTCTAATTGGCTTTTAAATAAAGAATTATTGACTTTAAAAAATTCTCATCCTCACAATGCTTCAAATCTAAGTAAGGTTATAATACATGATAACAGAAAATATAGAATTGATTCCCAAATTTTTACGATTTCATTTGATAATGCTAGCGAAAATACTGCTGTAATTAAGATTTTCAAAAATTATTTAAAACCTTTTGGATAGAAATTTTTTTCATGTTCGATGCGTTTGTCATATTATTAACTTTGTGTACAAGATGGCTTGAAATAGTTAATAATTATCTTCAAAAATTAAGAGATATTGTTATATTTATTAAAAATAGCAGCCCAAAAAGACAAACTTATAGACAAATTTGTTCGAGCATGGGCATGCCTACTAAAAAATTACCTCAAGATGTAAGAACTCATTGGAATTGAACATGTAATATGTTAGTAAAGTGATTCTTTATAAGCCGGCAATATAGGTTCATTTCTGTAGAATTACCTAATTATTTTATTTCTGATGAGAAATGAGAACTTTGTATTTGTGAATATTTTAAAAGATTCAAAAGAGTAACAAAATTGTTTTTGGTATTTATTATCCAACGACTAGTTAGTATTTTATGAGTTAATTGAAATAATCGAGATATTTTCTCAATGCAGAAATAATGATTTTCTTCGAGATATTATTGCTCCCATGAAAAAAATAATAAATACTTTAAAATTTTTCTTATTTTTTTATTTTGCTGCTATTATGGATCCTAAGATTAAGTTTTAAGGATGTAAATTTTTACTTGAATTTTTTTATGAAAGAATGAAATATGATGATAGTCCCACCTAGTGTGGGCATATATTGATGCTTCTATAAACAAGTTGTATGATTATTATGAAACTATCTATGAAAATAAATAATCTTCTTCTTCATCTCAAACTTCTTCATCTAGGAGTAGAAGTTTATTATTTTTAGGTCTTTTATCAGCATTTGAAAAATCTGAAACTTCTGATAATTTAAATTAGCTTCGTTTATTATATTCAATGTGTCGCAACTCCTGAGATCGATCCAGACTCATGATTTGATAATTTTGATATTTTGGCAAGGGGAAACCACATGTATCAACTTATCGTTTGATTTCCATTATGGCACGTGATTTACTAACTCCTCTGGCATCTATAGTGGCATCAGAGTCCACTTTTAGTATATGTGATCGAGTGCTGACTGATACGAGGAACCATCCGGTGTCGAATGCACTCGAGATGACCATATGCGGGAAGGATTGGCTAGATGCGGAAAAAATCAAAATAAAATAATTGACAATCTTATCGAAGACTCCCCAGAAGATGAATGACCACTTTGTGATTTTTATTTATGAATAATAAAATATTTGAAGACTTATAATTTTTTAATATATATATATAAATTTTAAATTTTTTAATTTATACTTTCATTGTATTTGTATCCATTTATCCATTTTATTAGATCATTAATAAAAAATTTACATTTTCATTTCTGAACTTGTAATTTTTTTGTCAATTTTTTCGCTTAGGAATTCTTTGAGATTTTTTAGGATTTTTTTAGATTTTTTAAATTTTTAAATAAATGGTCGGCCAGGCCCCGGGTCGCGGGTTGGACCCGAGTTCCCCAAGGGAACCCAGGCCTGGGTCTACGCTATTTGGTCGGGTTGGGTGGGCCCAGCCCCGACCCGGTTGACATCCCTAGCTTGAAACTATGGGCAATTTTGCGTCAAATTCTTGGGCCTTTATTTTTCTCCGCAACCAAAAGCTAACCAAAAGTACGCACAAGGGAGAGAAACTTCACGAACTTCTCGAGCTCGAACTGTTTCGTCATCATCGCCTAGGAACGGATATTGGCACAACAAACAATTGATTAATGCACACACCAGATTAGTTCACCAAAAAAATTGATTAAAACACACACCAATTTTTTTAAAAATCTCAAAATACCCTCGACCATCCCCCTTAGCTCCCTTCACCTCCCTCCACCTCCCCTACTCATCACCAACGGTCTCCGTTACCTCTGCCGCCCTCACCCTCCCGCCCCGCCTTCCCCCTCGCCCCCTCCGCCGCTGACCCCCCTTCCTTCCCCTCTCGCCCTCTCCCTGCACCACCTACCCTTCCCCTGCACCCTCCCCCTCCCCCTCCCCCTCCCTTCCTTGCAGCTTCGTTCGGCCATCCATGGTCGAACGGAGCACGAGAGGAGGGAGGGGGCAGGGGAGGGGCAGGAGAGGGGAGTCAGGGCAGGGGAAGGGGAGAAGTGCAGGGGGAGGGGCTGGGGGTCTGTGCAGGGGAGAGGTGCAGCGGAGGGGGAGGTGCAGCAGAGGGGGAGGGGGTCGGTTTAGGGGGGAAGGAGAAGGGGAAGGTGTGATGGGGGGTGAGGGGACCGCCGGCGGTCACCGTAGCTCTTTTCTCTAGAGGTAAAAGTGTCCAAAAAATAATGACGCTCTTTGTCAAAATCGAGCGAAAGCACGGTTTTCTTCCGTGACTCCTTCACAAATCTTCTCCATCTTATTCGTTGTCTTTTTCTGTGCAAGAGAGTGAGATTCCCTCATTTTTCCCTGTGAGAGAGACTGTCTTCCTCTCTCCTCTCCTCCTCTTCCCCACCTCCTCCCCGCTGCTCACCTCCTCCTCCCCTCCCCTCCTCACTTCCTTCTTCCTCCTCTTCTAAGGATGTCAATAGGCCGAGCCGAGACGACAACCTGCACGTCACGGCCTGGGTTGGCCGGGCACCCGACCCGGAATCACCTGGGCCAGACAAGGCTCGTGTCTGCCAAAGGCGGGCCGGGCTTGGCCCGGCCGGCCCGCCCCACCGGGCCTTCCCGCCCTCCGCCGCCCCCGCCGCGCCCTTCGCCACCGGGGCCGCCCCCTCTGCCCCACTGTAGGTTCACATAGCCTGATTTTATAAAAATTTATTTATTATGTAAATCTTAAGATTCGAACCGAGGACCTCCACCAAACTACACAAGCTTGCTCACCAACAATCCAACAAAACACTTGTACCAAATGAGGAAGATAAATATATTAATATTCATAAAATGGTTTTTTTTTTTTTGGAATATCTGGATATAGTTTTTTAAAGTTTTTTTTTTATAACGGCGGGCTGGCACAGACCGACCAGTCTGGCTCGGGTCCTGGGCACCCGGGCCTTGGGACATGCTCGGGTTCCACAATTGGAACCCGTGCCCGGGACTGGCGGGGCGGGCACGACCCGGCTCCTGGTCCGTCGTGCTCGGGCCAGGTTTGGCCCGACACGGCCCACTTGACACCCCTATCCTTTTCTTCCTTCTCAGGCAAAGTCGTCGCCCTCTTCTTCGCCACCGCCAGCCTTCCTGAGCTCGGTTTTCACTATTAGGATTTTGCCTTATTTTTAAGAGGAGATGATGGTTCAAGAAGATTCAACCGAGTTGGAGAAGATGATGGCTTAAAGCAGAAGAAAAGAAGCATATCAAAGAAGGTTAGTCGACTTTACAGTCAACTAACAAGACTACTAGTCGACTGGTCAAGAGTACTAGTCGACTAGGACAGATACAGAGACAGATACAGAAAGGAGACAAAATTGTAAGTTACCTAGAGGGGGTGAATAGGTGACAAACTAATCTAATGCACAACTATGCGGAATTAAAAACTAATTATGCAAAATAAAAACTATAACGCAAATACACAATTTATAACCAAAGAGTGTAGCCGAATTCCCAGTGAAAGGCTCTAGACTATCTCCTTAAGATTCCTCTAGATTAAGAGTTGAGGTGCCCCTATGGCTCTCTTCGTTGAATACGAGTGTGAGCAAACAAACAATCCAAGCATATATATATCAATTAAAGCACAAGAGAATAACAAGCATGTAAAAGATACAAACAATAATAGCGTGCATGATATAAATACAAGTGATAGAAAGATAAGCAATCGCAAATACGAGAGAATTGTTTCGAGGCTCGAGCACACTTGCTCTACGTCCCCGCCTTCAACACTATGAAGGATTTTCACTATAACGATCCCGCAAGATCACTCGGTGCCGCAACACCCACAACGAGCTCCTTCAAGAACTCTTGGACCCGCAAGTCCCTCACTAGTTCCCGCAAGAACAACACACGCAAGCACACTTGCTTGCCAAGACCGCACCTCTACAAATTCCCAATCAAAAGGGGTGGAACACTTGTGATCACTTTTCTTGATCACAAAAACTACTGTCACAAATAAGTATCCTAGAGGATTGATATAGCAATAGATGACTCAAGCTTGTGTGAGAAAATGAGATAGATTTGTGGAGAAAAAACTCAAGAAACTCTTTTAAAAAGATCAAGAAAACACTCTTGATAAACTCTCCTTTTAATATGGAAGTTTTAGCCCAAAAACATGTGGAGAAAGCTCTAAGAGAGATAAGAAAAACTAGCTTTATAACTTCTTCAAAATCTTATCGAAAACTGGCCAAGAAAACCCCATTTTATAGGGTTCAGAAAACTAGCTGTTGGGCTAAGTTTTCTGGCCAAAATGACCTGTCGGTCGACCAGCCGGGTCGACCGGTCAACGGTCATTTTTCTGACCATTGGGGTTACTGGTCGACCGCCCGGTCGACAGCACCCAGGTATTGACCTGTCAGTCGACCGAGGCAAGAACCAGAGAGCACTGCTCTCTTGGTCGGTCGACTGCTCGGTCGGTCGGGGTCAGATTCAGATAGCAAGCTCTCTGGATCGGTCGACCGCTTGATCGACCGGCCCTCAAGCCAGGTCAGTGTGCATGTTTTGTGACTGCCAAAAGCCCAAGGTCAGGGTTTATAAGGATAAAAGCTTGGTCTTTTAAAACCCTAAAATATTATTAAAATCTCATAAAAATCCACAAAAATAAGTTCATTAAAACACTTTGAAGTACAAATATGTGTGATCAAAAATCAACACATGTTAGAAACAATTTGAACTATTTTAGCGATATAAAGATTAAGCTTTAAACAAAAATTGGTATTTTTAAAATCAAACTTTTAAATGAAAAACCAATTTTTCCAAAACTTGCACAAATACAAAAATAAGATATTAAAACACTTTTGAAGCATAGTGTGTATGGATATGATCCAGTACACGTATAAGATGAAATATCTATGTTTTTGATGATAAGCTTTAAACAAAGTTTTGACATTAACAAAACTTAAACACATGAATTAGAAACATCAAATAAGTTTCTCTAAACTTTTAAACCATCAATGTGCAAAATAAATGTGCAAAATACATGTTAAACTTATTTTTGATGAAATCTATTCATGAAACTCAAAAGATATGTTCTTGAAGCTCAAAACTAAAATGGTTAAAACTAAAACCAAAATCTTTTCTAAAACTATTTTTTATGAAGACACGATATAATATTTGTGTGTGTATATAAGCTTGAGCAATTCACAACTAATCTATCCTTTACATTTTATCCTAAAACAAATAACTTAACACTTACAAACTTGACGCATGTCTTGAAAATCTTCTTCTGAAAATCTTCTCTCCATCTTGACTTGGTCCAAATCTTGATCCAGAGTTAGACTCCTTTTGAGTACTTGATGTGATCTTAATACACGAGCTCTTGAATCAACACGTGCTAGGTTTAAAACTTGACTTCGAATCTTTTGTTGAAACTAAACACCGACTAAGATCTTGATAAAAAAATCTGAAACTAAATGAGCACAAGATCATTAGTACTATAACTATATGAGTTAATCATCATCAAAACTAGAGTGATGAGCCTTTGAGCCAACAAAAATATAGTAGTCGACTAATAAGTTTTATTAGTCGACTAATGGAAGGTATTAGTTGACTAGGCCAAAGTATTAGTCGACTAATCAGAGTGGCACTACATGCGCAGTTTTCTTTTCAGGCGCCCGCGAGTTTTTTTTCTGGTGGACTACGAATATGACTCAGTTTTTATCAATGAAGGGTTTGTTTTCAAAGATTAAAAGGTCTAAAATTCTTCTAGATCAAGAAGATCAAATCCTAATAGGATTGATCAAGATTCTTCAAGCATCCAATGACCAAGATCGTCTCATTGCCCAAATAGGAGTTATTTTGTAAAATCTTATAAATAAAGGCTATAACCCAGCATTGATCTCAATCTAATCTCGAGGAGAAAAAGATGGAGAACACCAAGGAGATCAGAAGAAAGCCGAGGTAAAGAGGAGCGAGAAGAAGTTGCATAGAGATAAGATAATACTCTTGTAATCTAGGTCTAGATTAAGGAGAAAAGTGAATACTCTTATTGCATCAAGAGGAATGTTAGATCTTTTCGTATCAAGTTATTAATAAAGCTCCTCAAGTTTTCTCCGCGTAGACTTAGGTCAAGTTTGGGCCGATCCACGTTAAATCCTCGTGTTCTTTCTTATTGCTCTTTTATCTAGGTATTACTAGTTGCTTTACAATAATTTTCTTTTGCAAGTACGAATCATATTGTCAAGTTCCGCAAATGTCGATCCTGTGAGTAACAAATGGTATGAGAGTGCTGTTTTGTTACAACAATTGGTATCAGAGCTAAAAGTTGACGAATGGAGATATATCAAAAATAGAAAGTTTTACGACAAAGTTTGAGTCGAAAGTTCAATGGTAAAGGAAACTTCGGATTATGGTAAAAGAGGGTGAAGATGTTGCTGGTGCAACAGGGTCTTCACAAGACCTTACCAGGTAAGTCATCAAAGCCTGCAAGTACGTTATATGAGGATTGGGAGGAGATGGATCTAAAAATGGTAAGTACGATCTAATTATGTCTCGCAAATGAGGTGATATACACCGTGATGGATGAAGAAATGGTTACATAATTGTGGTCAAGGTTAGAAATATTGTATATGACGAAAAGCCTCTCCAACAAGCTGTATCTCAAGAAATAATTATATGAGCTACACATGAACGAAGGGACAACGCTGTTGGGACATTTAGACTTCTTCAATAAGATCATCTGCGAGCTTCTAGCTGTTGATGTCAAGATCGACGAGGAGGATAAGGCGTTAATACTTCTCAGTTCGCTTTCACAGTCATATGATCACATCGTAACCACCATGCTCTATGGTAAGGAGACTCTCATCTTGAAGGAGGTCATATTAACTCTCTTATCTAATGAGATTAGGAAAAGATCAAACAAGAGGAGCAGACTGGATCGAGTTGGTGGTCACATGAAGGAAAAGAAGAGAATGAAAGAAAGGTCCGAGCTCATCAAAGATGTGTAACTTTTGTCACATGGAAGGTTATAGGAATGATAATTGCAAGCATCGACAAGAGTGACTGAAGAAGAAGGAAAAGCTACGGAGGTAGACGTAGCATTGAACGTGTGTAGAAGACACCGAAGTATTAATGGCCTCTACGAAGATAACACTTCTCAAGGTAAATGTTGGTTATTTGATTCGGGTAGTACGATTCATGTATGTTCTAAAAAAGAACTGTTCAACTCTTTAGTTTTAAATGAGGAAGGGACTGTCAAGATGGTAGATGACTCGGTTTGCAAGGCCATCGACACTGGGACAGTCAAGGTTACATAAAGAGATGGGACAATGCATGCTCTAGAGGCGGTCTGGTATGTCCCGGAGGCACTACAATCTAATATCCACAAGGGTGCTCGACGGAGAAGGATGTCGAATCCAAGTGTAACAAGATGTCTTTACAGTTAGCCAAGGAGACAGGGTAATTCTGAAAGGAGAGAAGTGTGAAGGGTTATACAAGCTGAAGGAAGGAAACTCAGTTCGAGGTGGAGTTTCAGGGATAACCTTGGAAGGGAGCTCATCGCGAGGTGGAGCTTCAAAGAAGACTACAACAGGACGTGAACAAGATCAAAGTGTTGTGGGAAGGAGAAATGGTGCATGGGCAAGACTTGAGATGGCCCAAACCATAGCAGTAAATCAGCCAAAAGGCCCGGGGAGAGGGTGGAAAGAGTTAAAGGCCTCATAACACGATTAGAACCAAGAAAAAGAATCAAGATAGTAATCCAAAACTCAAGGTGTTTTACTAAAAACTTGAAAAGTAAATCAAGATGGAGATTGTTAGGATTTTGCCTTGTTTTCAAGAGGAGATGATGGTGCAAGAAGATCCAACTGAGTTGGAGAAGATGATGACTTGAAGCAGAATAAGAGAAGCAAAAAATAAGGAAAGTCGACTGTATAGTCCACTAACAAGACTACTAGTCGACTGATCAAGAATATTAGTCGATTAGGATAGATACAAAGACAGATACAGAAAGGAGACAAAATATGGTAGTCGGTTGATAAGTTTTATTAGTCGACTGATAGAAGGGATTAGTCGACTAGGCCAAAGTACTAGTCGACTAATCAGGACTGTTCTGCATGCGCAATTCCTTTTCAGGCGCTCGCGAGTTTCTTTTTCTAATAGAGGACGAATATGACTCAGTTTCTCTCATGATGAAGGGTGTTCCTAAAGATTAAAAGGTCTATAATTTTTCTAAATTAAGGAGATTAACTCCTAATAGGATTGATCAAGATTTTTCAAGTATCTAATGACCAAGATCATTTCATAGTCCAAATAAGAGTTGTTTTGTAAAACCCTATAAATAAAAATTATAACTCAGCATTGAGCTTAATCTAGTCTCAAGGAGAAAAAGGTGGAGAACACCAAGAAGATCAGAAGGAACTCAAGATGAAGAAGAGCAAGATGAAGGCGCTCTGAGATAAGATAATACTCTTGTAATCTAGGTTTAGATTTAGAAGGAATGTGAATACTTTGTTGCATCAAGAGGAGAGTGAGATCTTTTTGTATCAACTATAATAAAGCTCTCTCAAGTTCTCCGTGTGGACGTGGATTCTGTTTGGACCGAACCACGTTAAGTGTTCATTTTCTTTTATTACTGTTTTGTTTAGATATTACAAATTTGCTTTATAATATATTTTTTTTTACAAGCACCAGTCATATTGTCAACTTTCACAAAAATCAGAATAACAATTGATATTAAAGTGCACCGCCAGCGGTAATCTAATAGTTGTGCCGCTGCCAATATCAGTGCCTTCATTGCCCCCCAACTTTCATAGTCTCCGAAACATTGAGGGGTGGGTTGAGAATGACACTCAACTCCAATTCAATCTCATTCCCATTAAATTCTCATGCTCTCTTCCCACTGAATCTCTCCCCCTTTTGCTGCATCCTTCCCTCTCTATCGTTGATTGCGGAGCTGATTGAGAGATGGCCGCTGCGTCGATTGGATCCGTGCCGCCGTCTACTCGTCCCGGGATCAGAGTGCGGAATTTGGCGTCTCTGGGGTTTCAAGATCTGGATTTTTCTCGGCGGAGAGGAATTCGAAGAGGCTGAGGATTCGGTGCTGCTCTGCTGCTGTTGAGGATCCCGTCGAAGGCACTTCTTGGTCCTCGAGGAATCGGCTTCCAAGGTACCATCAGAATTTTACTTGATTTTTGACGGATTTTGGTTGCTGTTTCGTGTTGCATTGCATGTGGAGGATTTTTTTTGTTGCCTTTTCCTCCCTTCCGATTTTAGAATCGTGTTGGATTCTGTTTTTGCTTTTTGGTGAGTTCTGTTAAGCCCTCAAGCTTATTCTCTAAAGAACAAAAATTAGTAGCAAAAGATTTTTTTTTTTTTTTGGGAACTTTTACATTTGAAAGTGTAAGAGATATTTATGGGTTTTGATCTAGTTTAGTGCTTCTTTAAGGTTCAATTTTCGGATTTTTCACTTTTGAGTTGAGAAAGAACCCTTGTTGTTGAGAAAAACTATCATGGAATGCTTTAGGTGACAACGGATCATTGGGGGATTAAGTGTAGAACATATAAGTAGAATTGTTTTCTTGTAACTCTGAGCTCCACTATATTTCTAACTTTACATTATCATGATTGGACTCATGAACATACAGTTATAGTCTTATAGCAGTTAAAACTTCGGACAGTTTGCTAATTACAGAAGCTAAAACGATGAGAGAGATGAGATAAATTTTAGCTTCAACAACTAACATGCACCTAGTTTTCAAGAAGCTGCTAAGATGGCCTTCATAGTTCAACAGTACAACCAGTCCACGGCCATTTCATTTCACCATCAACCTATTCCTTTATCTGATTTTAGGTGGTGCTTAATTAATAGGCTAATAACAACACTAGGGATGTCAAGTGGGCTTGGCCGACCCGGCAACCCGCCCGGTCCCGGCCCGCTTGGGCCCGGCCCCGGCCCGGGTGGTACTCGGGCCAGACCCGGCCCAGGTCCGACTCCCCATGGTCCGGACCTGAGTTTGTGTAACGCGATCCACGGCCCGGGCGGGTCGTGCCAAGCCCAAGCCTGGCCTGCCTGCCCCAACGGTTACCGTTGCACCCAGGGTTCGAAACTCGGCAGATTTGGATTGGTTGGTCGATTTTAGTTCTAGCGATGATTATTCGAGTGAACATGATAACTACTCACATGGTCATCATAGTCTTGAAGGCCATTTACAGGGGTTGAGTTTGACATCTGGCCAACATTCTAGCACTGATTACTCTAGCACTGGTGAATATTCTACTAGCAGCGCTGAATATCGAGTTTTTGTTAGTATTATCACCATGGAGCTGATATTGCACAACCCCTAATGCCATATTACGCTGATGCTGGATCCTCTGGCCAATCATCTCAACTACAGGATCCCACAAAACATATTATTATCCTTATGGAAACTATATATCTGATTTCTATACTTATCGCGGGGATGATGATAATGATGATTTTGTGCCTCCTCATAATTCATGTGGAAATGACTATATTAGCAGGTATTTATGAATTATTTTGTGCAATTTATTATATTATGCATGTATTTTGATATTTTTCTACTGACGACGCTTGTATTTATGCTTTCACTTTATATTTTGTGTGCTAGATGATATGTTTTGAGTATGTGATACATGAATTTTGATGTCTACATTTTTTTACGATTTGTTATGATTTTTTCATAATTTTTAGCGTTCTATGTAGCGTTTTGCGCGTATCGTCCGAGTCCGATCCGAGTCGCCGAGACCTATCCGTCTCAGTGCCGGCCGAGTTGGCAGCTGAGACCGAGACTTTGAACCATGTCTGTAGTAATGGTAACTCTACTTTGATTGTCCTCCAAAAGCTTCACTGAAGTCTTTCTTTTTTTCTCATAAATATTGAATATGTCACGTCTAACAGTATTCCTAGATACCATCTTGAACATCAGTTGGAGACTATTTATGAAATCTCTAAATCCTTTGTGCTCAACTATAGAAATGGGATATTCATGAAGAATAATCATCTGTGCTAGCTTCTTTCATGAATCTAAATCAAATTATATGTTTCTAGTTTTCCTTTATTTCTCTTTGGATTCAAAATTGATTGCTTTATATCTCTTGTTACTCGTAGAGGGCATCTTTTAAATGATCGTGCAAATGTCTCATTCCATTTTCTGAATTAGTGTACCCGGATTTCCCGTGAAGGGCTCTGGATTAACTCCTCAAGATTCCTCTAAATAAGAGTTGAGGTGCCGCGTTGGCTCTCTTGGTTGAATACAAGTGTTAGAAACAATCCCCAAGCATATAACAATATGAGCACAAATATATATCAAGCATATAAAGATGAAAGCAATATAAGCATGCAAGATATAAACAAGTAAGAGATAGAGAGAGCAATCGCAAATACGGGAGATTTGTTTCGAGGTTCGAGCACACTTGCTCTACGTCTTCGCCTTCAACACTATGAAGGATTTCCACTAAAATCGATCCCACCGGATCACTTGGTGCCGCAACACCTACAAGCTCTTTGGACTCTCTAGTCCCTCTTTTGTTCCCGCAAGAACAACACACCGCAAGCCCACTAGCTTGCCGAGGCCGCACCTCTACAATGAGCTCTCACTAGAACTCGAAACACCGCGAACACACAAGTCTGCCTCCTTAAAGCAAAGATGAAGTCTTTGGTGATCACAACACTTTGATCACCTAAAAATAATCTCACAACAACTCTCCTATAGAATGAATATATCAATGGAAAGCTCAAGTGTTTGTGAGAAAACTTGGATTGAATGTGGTGGTAGAAAACTCAAGAAAATCACTTTTGAAAAACTCTTGATAAACTCTCCTTTTGAATGGAAGTATTTGGCTCTTAAACAAGTGGAGAAAACCTCTTAATAGAGTAGGAAAAACTGGTGCAAAAACTCACTTAAAATCTTATTTAAAACAGTCCATGGGTGTCTCCCTTTTATAGGCAAGAAAAACTAGCCGTTGGGGCAAAACTGCAGCCTGGACGGCTGTCGGTCGACCGGCCCGGTCGACCGGCCCGATCGACAGTGGCTTGGAACAGAGAGCAGAGCTCTCTGCCGGTCGACCGACCCGGTCGACCAGGGCTTTCCAGAGAGCAGAGCTCTCTGGACGGTCGACCGAGTCGGTCGACCGGTCCTCCAGCTAGACCTGGCGTGCACGTTTGTGCACGTCGGTCGACCGACTCGGTCGACCGACTCCTAGATCGGTCAATCGGCCCGGTCGACCGGCAGAAGCCAAACCAGAACTATTTAAGGATTGAAAACTTGGTATTTTAACTTAAATAAAATCCCATAAAATCTCTAAAATTCTACAAAAATAGGTTCAGTAAAATACTTTAATATACAAACATGTTTGAGTAAAATCAAAACATGTTACAAACATTTTGAACTATTTTTGTAACTTAGAAATTTTGCCTTAAAACAAAACCGTATTTTTCCAAATAGATTTTTCAAAACTTCTCCAAATACAAAAACAAGATATTTTAAACACTTTTAAAGCATAGAGTGTATGGATATGATCCATTACACATAAATGATGAAATATCTATGTTTTTGACAATAAGCACTAAAAAGGTTTTAGTAAAAACAAAAACTGTATTTTTCCATATAGATTTTTTCAAAACTTCTCCAAATACAAAAACAAGATATTTTAAACACTTTTAAAGCATAGAGTGTATGGATATGATCCATTACACATAAATGATGAAATATCTATGTTTTTGACAATAAGCTCTAAAAAGGTTTTGGTTAAAGACATGTATACTTTGAATACCAAAAATCAAACCGGTAATTTTTCAAAATGAAAACACTTTTGTATTTTATCAAAAAGAAAATTCTTTTATGAAAACTCATCTAAATCTTGTGTGTGAGTGTATATGGTATACTTGAGCAATCCACCAACTATTCTATCCTTTACATTTTATCTAAAAACAAAATCTTAATAAAACAAACCTAGACTCAAGTCTTCTCTTGAAGTCTTCTACTCCTTCTTGACTTGGTCCAAACCATGATCAAAGAGCTTGACTCCTCTTGAGTACTTGATGTGGTCTTGATGCATAGTCTCTTGAATCAAACCGTGTTAGCTCCAAAACTTGACTTTAAATTCTTAGTTGAAGCTAAACACCTACTAAGATCTTGATCACAAATCTGAGACTAATTAAACACAAGATTATTAGTACTATAACTACATAAGTTAATCATTATCAAAACTAGAGTGATGAGCCTTTGGGCTAACAATCTCCCCTTTTTGATGATGACAAAACTCATGGAATTATATATGCATGGATTAAAGTAAAGCTTCAAAGAAGCTCCCCCTTAACTCATGCATAACAATAAACAAATATATATTCAATGAAGCACATGAAACTAAACAAATGTTTATGCATCAATAAGCAGGGTGAGAGAAACATGCATACCAAAAAACTTTCTCCCCCTTTTTGTTTAAAGCAAGGAAAAAAAATATGCATATATACTAAAATACTTCTCCCCCTTTTTGTCAATCATCAACAAAAGGGTTAAAGTAAACACAAAACAATGTTCTCCCCCTTTTTGTCCGAAACAAAAAAAACAACAAAGGGGTGAAATCAAATCAACCAATAAAGAGATATATGCGATATACATTCATGAAGAGGAAGACGCTAAGTTAACTTCCCTACATACATGCATTACATGAAGAAGGGATGACAAACCCTAACTCACATAACGCATAATATACAATGCATAAGAAGAGATGTGAAGCTCCCCCTACACACGTGTATCGCATAAAGAAGAGTTGTCAAGCTCCTCAATATAAGATACACTCAACATGAATCTATATGTAGAAGAGATGTTAAGCTCCCATTGCATATAGGCACTACATATTAAAACATTTTTAAATCAAATTTTGATAATTACTTAAAACAAATTTGAAATTTACTCAAGGTAATAAAACACATTTTGCGATACCCTTGTAAATAAACAAAATTTTATGATTCTAATTGTCAATAAACAATACAAATTTTGAATTCATCTTAAATCAACAAATCAAGATATCACAAGATATAGATACCATATGAAATAGGGAATTTGTGATACCAATTGAAATTGAACAATTGAAATCGAAACATTTTTACATTTTGATATCAATGAAAGAAAATATTTGATACCAATTTAAATTTACATTAAATTTAGCAATTGTAATTGAAACATTTTGATATCAATGAAAGAAATTATTTTATATTTGATACCAATTTAAATTTAAATTTTGAAAAAGTGATTCTAAGCATTTATATATGTATGAAAACATTTTACCAATTGAAATACATGATAAATTTTGATACCAAGTAGGTAAAACATATTGATACCAAATGAAATTTAAACCCAATTGGAAATTGAAACATATTGATACCAATTGAAATATATGGATACCAATTGAAGTTTATTGTAAATTATGATATCAATAAAAATACCTATTGAAAATAATGCATAAGCTTATTAAAATACCAATTGAGATACCAATTGAAAATCAAGATTTGAATTAAGCTAAGCATAAACATACTTTGTGCTTTAAACATGTAAATATCTTGTAAATCAAGCACAAACAAATCATATATATGTATGAAAATGAAAATACCAATAGAAATTGATATTATTTGAATTTTAAAGCATACATATATAGAAAACAAAATATGAGTATACAAAATATGTCAATTGTGATACCAATTGAAACTCTGATGTGAAATTAGTGATAACTCATAAAAATCCATCCTTTTCATGCACAAGATAAAAGATTTTCAATAAGACATGCAAGGCATGATCGCCCATCCGTCTGCCCATAAAGGGGTTGGTAGGGTTTTCAAAAATAGGAGGTTAAAAATATTTTTATTGTGAAAACACTACCATATGAAGAATAAGTAACTAGTTAAATTAATTTTTGAAAAAACTAGTTAAAGATCCTTCAAAATATGGAACCAAATCATATGTCTATCATGAAACATACTAAATACATAAAGGTTGACACTCGAAATCTATAAGGCTCAAAAATAATCATGAAACAAAGTCATGAATAAACAAATAAAGTGTGAGTGTACAAGAATCATGTAATTAGCATTTTCCATGAAGATAATTAATGAAGCTCAAAAACATCTATCATGTGAAAAAATATGAAAATTCATTTTATCAAACAAATATGAAAATCATAAATATTTTATTTTTCATTTAAAAACAACCTTCAAGGTATATGTATGATTTATCCAAGGCTAACAATATACATACATATCCTAAACTAAAATGAGTCTATGATATAATTTGCATGAAGGCAAGAGACTCAAGGGTATACATGTATATTTATTAGATTTGAATAAAAATTGCATATGCATGAAGCAAACCATACATAAAAATAGGCAAAACAATTGTAAATGAGGAAATAATAAAACTAGGCTATACATGTGTATGTAGTGAGTACAAATGAGCAATGAAGTGCAAACGTATATGAATTAAATGTTGCTCACTACTTGTACAAGTATATATCCAAGTTTTGACAAAAGCTACATCTAAACTAGTATTTACCACATGAAGCATAAAACATAATGATAAAAACAAAACATGCTAAAATCATATATGTATATATTAAAGCATATAAACAAAAGGAGTTTAGAGATAGTTACCAACACATGAACTACACTCTAACTCTCCAAACATGGTGGTTGTCTCACCAAGCTTTCTTGATAGCGGTGCATCAAATGTATGTCCATCAAGTCCATGTGCATCCACCATCAAGGCACCAACTCTCTCACGTTTTGTGAGAGCCCGCACCTACATCAAATACAAAAGGTGGGGATTTTGGTACCCATTTTCTTTTGGGTCCTCGGGGGTTAGCATTGTAAGGAACCCAAACATTCTTATTAGCAAAATTGAAGAATTTATTCTATCATAACAAGATCTTGCTAAATGGCCTTTGCGGCCGCAATGTGTACACTTGTACACTTTACTATGCACATGTGAATGAGAATGATTATGACGTGCAAAGTGTGCATATGCATGTTGTGGGTGATGTGCATGAGCATGTGGATCTTATTTCTTTTGAAACAGGGATTCCAATCTATTGTGGTTAAATGCACATTTGCTCAAAGTTGAGCTCAAACAGTTTATTTTATTTTCAAAAATTTAACTTCATTTTTAGTAGTAGCATGAAAAGCATGGTCAACAATCTTATTCTTTTTAGAAACATTAACTTTTTCTTTTTCAACCATTTTCTTTTTAAAGAGATATTTTCATTCAAAGCAACTTCCTTTTATTTTTTCACCAAAACAATATTATTTTTCTAAGAAGTATTTCCTTCACAAAGATCATTTAATTTAGAAAGTAAGGAAATATTTTCATTTTTCAAAGAATCATTTTCTTTTGAAAAACATTCCAATTTATCTTGTAAAGAATCTTTTTCTTTTAACATGCAATCAAATTTATTTTTCATTTTCTTATTATCCTTTTTAAGCATGTCATATTTTTCTAGAAGTTGTTGACAAAAAGATGTAAGTTCATCATATGACATATCAACATCCTCTTCTTGCTCGGATTCGGTAGTTACCTCAAGGGGGTTATCCCCTTGGACCATATAGCACACGTTGGAAGCCTCACTTCCAACATCCGAGTCGCTCCCCGCATAGTATTGTTCATGTTCGCCAAGAGAGATGACAGTGTTCCATACTATAAAAGTCGAGTCAAGATTAGCAACCCTACATAAATAATCATTGTTTAGGGTACTCTTCAAAGCATGATGACTTTTGAGTTAGCCTCACTATACTTGCTATTATTAACATATGAATCTTTAGTAGTAGCAAGATAAACATGTATGCCTAAGCCTTTGAGGAACATAGACATGTTAACCTTTCAAGTTTGGATGTTAAGAATGTCAAAGGTGGGAGGAGACATGAAATCCATGTGTGTGTACAAATATTGTGATTAGCTATAAAATGAGGATCTTTAACTCTAGGTTGTAAGACCCAAATCAAGAGCGCTTGGCTCTGATACCAATTGTAATCACCTAGAGGGGGGTGAATAGGTGACTAGCTAATCTAATGGTCAATTAATGCGGAATAAAAACTATTAATGCAAACGAAAACTTCTTAAGCTAAAAACCAAGTATAACACAAGAGTGTAGCCGGATTCCCCGTGAAGGGCTCTGGACTAACTCCTCAAGATTCCTCTAAATAAGAGTTGAGGTGCCGCGGTTGGCTCTCTTAGTTGAATACAAGTGTTAGCAAACAATCCCCAAACATATAACAATATGAGCACAAATATATATCAAGCATATAAAGATGAAAGCAATATAAGCATGCAAGATATAAACAAGTAAGAGATAGAGAGAGCAATCGCAAACACGGGAGATTTGTTTCGAGGTTCGAGCACACTTGCTCTACGTCCCCGCCTTCAACACTATGAAGGATTTCCACTAAAATCGATCCCACCGGATCACTTGGTGCCGCAACACCTACAAGCTCTTTGGACTCTCTAGTCCCTCTCTTGTTCCCGCAAGAACAACACACCGCAAGCCCACTAGCTTGCCGAGGCCGCACCTCTACAATGAGCTCTCACTAGAACTCGAAATACCGCGAACACACAAGTCCGCCTCCTCAAAGTAAAGATGAAGTCTTTGGTGATCACAACACTTTGATCACCTAAAAACAATCTCACAACAACTCTCCTATAGGATGAATATATCAATGGAAAGCTCAAGTGTTTGTGAGAAAACTTGGATTGAATGTGGTGGTAGAAAACTCAAGAAAATCACTTTTGAAAAACTCTTGATAAACTCTCCTTTTGAATGGAAGTATTTGACTCTTAAACAAGTGGAGAAAATCTCTTAATAGAGTAGGAAAAACTGGTGCAAAAACTCACTTAAAATCTTGTTTAAAACAGTCCATGGGTGCCTCCCTTTTATAGGTTAGAAAAACTAGCCGTTGGGGCAAAACTGCAGCCTGGACGGCTGTCGGTCGACCGGCCCGGTCGACCGGCCAACGGTTAGATTTCTGACCGTTGAGCCAGTGGTCGACCGGCCCGGTCGATCGTGGCCTGGAACAGAGAGCAGAGCTCTCTGCCGGTCGACCGACCCTGTCGACCAGGGCTTTCCAGAGAGCAGAGCTCTCTGGACGGTCGACCGGGTCGGTTGACCGGCCCTCCAGCCAGACCTGGCGTGCACGTTTGTGCACGTCAGTCGACCGACTCGGTCGACCGACTCCTAGCCCGGTCGACCGGCAGAAGCCAAACCAGAACTATTTAAGGATTGAAAACTTAGTATTTTGACTTAAATAAAATCCCATACAATCTCTAAAATTCTACCAAAATAGGTTCAGTAAAATACTTTGATATACAAACATGTTTAAGTAAAATCAAAACATGTTACAAACATTTTGAACTATTTTTGTAACTTAGAAATTTTGCCTTAAAACAAAAACCGTATTTTTCCAAATAGATTTTTCTAAAACTTCTCCAAATACAAAAACAAGATATTTTATACACTTTTAAAGCATAGAGTGTATGTATATGATCCATTACACATAAATGATGAAATATCTATGTTTTTGACAATAAGCACTAAAACGGTTTTGGTTAAAAACAAAAGCCGTATTTTTTCAAATAGATTTTTTCAAAACTTCTCCAAACATAAAAATAAGATATTTTAAACACTTTTAAAGCATAGAGTGTATGGATATGATCCACTACACATAAATGATGAAATATCTATGTTTTTGACAATAAGCACTAAAAAGGTTTTGGTTAAAGACATGTATACTTTGAATACCAAAAATCAAACCGGTAATTTTTCAAAATGAAAACACTTTTGTATTTTACCAAAAAGAAAAATTCTTTATGAAAACTCATCTAAATCTTGTGTGTGAGTGTATATGGTATACTTGAGCAATCCACCAACTATTCTATCCTTTACATTTTATCTAAAAATAAAATCTTAATAAAACAAACCTAGACTCAAGTCTTCTCTTGAAGTCTTCTACTCCTTCTTGACTTGGTCCAAACCATGATCCAAAGAGCTAGACTCCTCTTGAGTACTTGATGTGGTCTTGATGCATAGGCTCTTGAATCAAACCGTGCTAGCTCCAAAATTTGACTTTAAATCCTTTGTTGAAGTTAAACACCTACTAAGATCTTGATCACAAATCTGAGACTAATTAAACACAAGATCATTAGTACTAAACTACATGAGTTAATCATCATCAAAACTAGAGTGATGGGCCTTTGAGCTAACAACATCTTCTTACAATAATTACAAATTGCCTTAATTAATCCACCAACCTTTTTCTTCTTAAAATGCTGCCAAACAACATAGGTATGTTTTCTTTTTTTTTCCAAGTTCTTCATTAAATCATTCTGCTCCGAGGTGTTGCCAGCCTCGTGTTATATTCGTAGTATCGATGGGATCGCTTGCAACATCTACCCCCAACATCATTGTTAAACCTTGTTCTTGAGTATTGTTAGTTCCCAATGAAATTTCTTCTTGCGTAGCAGCCATTGAGAATCTAAAATAAGAAATAAAAATGGTTATTGTTAGTCGTTAATTAAAAAAATATATCAGAGATTATATATATAATCTGTGATATAATTTTCAATAAGGTGTTTAACTAAAATTTATTTGTTTAACCAATAGTATTACTGTTGGTTAAACAATAACAATATTGGACTCTAAGTGGTTTTGATCTGGGGCAGTAGTTTGCCCACAAATTTTAATATCAGAAGAATTATAGATGTATACAAAAATCAAACACATATAGCTGAGTGCACATGTTTTATGCTTCATTGAATTATGTCTAGTATTTACCCAAATGAAAGTGAAATTATCAACATCAGAAGCACAATTTAAGCTGAAAGTGTGTAGAATAATTATGTCCAATATTATGTAACAGCAGAAACACAATTTAAGTTGTTTCTAACAATTTAATTTTGTAGTAACAATACTTGAAAGGACTATTTAAGAATAAAATGAAAAAAATATCAACATCGCCAGCGTAAAACCTGATGTTTGATGTTAAATATAAAATACCCTAGTCACAATATCATTCTACAAAAGCATATTAAAGCCATGTATGCGCGCGCACACACACACACATACAGACATACATACACACACATACACACACACATAAACTTGTGTCCTTCCAAAAGGATTTGAGGCTGGATCTTTCGCACTCAAATTCAACCCTCCGACATTCAAATACAAGATCCACTCCGTTGAAGTTGATTTATATTATTTCAAGTATCTATAAACCAAAAATCAAGTGTTTTGAATACTTTTTGCTCATCTATCAAGTAGGGGGAAAACAGACGGCCTATATCGTGAGTTGGTTAGTTTAATTGTATAGAACATTTGCTACCTAAAAAAATTATTCTGTAGGGGTTTTTAAATATTTAGATCATAATGACATGGACAGATCTAGAATTTATATGTCTAAAGACATTGATCTAGCTAACTCACTACTTTCGGCTCTCCATTTCGCGCCGTTTGATGGATGGGCAAAAGGTATTTAAAACACTTGATTTTGGTTTCTAGATACTTGAAATAATATAAATCAACTTCAACGGAGTGGATCTTGTATTCGAATGCCGGGGGGTTGAATTTGAGTGGGAAGGATTCAGGGTCAAATTCTTTTGGAAGGACACAAGTTTATCTCTCTCTCTCTCTCTCTCTATATATATATATATATATATATATATATATATATATATATCAAAAATCAATTTCATATAGAAGTTTTAACCTAGAATAATTTACAACATTAACATGTGATAAATGCTGATAAACAAATGTCACAGTATTTAGGTCATGATTTCATGTTTTTTCGTGTACCCTTATTTTGTTGTTGAGTTGATTTCCTTTTCATGAGGATGATTTTGATGACATCAGATCCCTTGAAAATTAAAATCACGTGCAGGGTGCAATGTCCATTGAAGACTTGAAGTTACATTAATGAATGAGAGAAAATAAAAAAGGATGAGAGATAAATATCATGTAAGAAACTCAAAAAAGGCTTACAGTTATATGACTTCAGAAAAAATCAATTCAGAGAGAGGGAGGGGAGAGAGACAGAGAGAGGAGGACGTGGGGTGCTAGGGTTTGGGTCGGATTGTCAACAATTGTAATGTATATATAGGGTTGTAAACGGGGCGGTTTTGGTGCGGGGTAGTAAATACCGAGCCTGCCCCATCCCCACATAATTTAATTGGGGAATCTCCGCCCCGTTAATCCGCCATGTTTACATTGGGGAAAAACCACCCCTTAGGTGCGGTCACCGCGGTGCACCACCCTGGCGTGTCAAATTGACATCCCTTATAGGTGAGAGCTGGATCATCGGAGGATTAAGTGGAGAACATATAACTAGCATTGTATTATAACTCTGAGCTCCACTATGTTTTAAATTGATTGTGGTCATGGACATACAAGTATAGAAGTTAAAACTGGAGACAGTTGCTAAGTACAGAAGCTAAAATGATGATAAATGGATGAGATAAACTTTGGGTTCAACAACTAAATGCACTTAGTTTTCAAGAATCCACTAAGATGGCCTTCATAGCTCAACAGTACAACCTGTCCATGCCCCTCTCATTTCACTATCAAACTATTCCTTCGTCTAATTTTAGGTGGGTGCTTAATGGGCTAATATACACAAGAAACAGATTACGGTTCCCATAACTTCATAACTGGTAGAACCTGTACACTGTGGGCCATATCAACTTGTAATCTCAATGTCACATAAACACCTAAATAAGTGACAATTTAAACCCCATGCGCCAAGGCAATATCAGACCGCAAAAACTGATTCTAGAACCACCAAATTAACACATAAACACCTAAATAAGTGACAATTTAAACCCCCATGCGCCAAGGCAATATCAGACCGCAAAAACTGATTCTAGAACCACCAAATTAATATAGTACCTTGTCAGATTCATATTTGAACCAACTGTGACCAGGTTCTCTGCTCAAATTCCAACAAATTTTTTCCCTGCATCAAATCTCTCAGAAAAAGAATATGAAGACATAAGATACAGGACATAAAGCCAGGCCAAAATAATTGTGACAAGGCTTGAGGGCTATGTAGCATGGATACTCCTATCATGGAGCCGTGCCGTGTCTGAAACGTGTCCGACATGCATGTCGGACACGTGTCATGTGTATTTTAAAGAATTCGTCACGTGTCCGCGTGTCATGTCCATTTCAATGTTACCGTGTCTATGCAACATAGCTTGAGGGTTTATATATTTTGTTATTTATGACAATCATAACCTTTAGCAAGAAGACATGAAAAAGGTTCATTATTTTTAGTTCTTTTTCAATTTATGCATGCTTTACCTGTACAATAACTTTATTAGAGGCATTTTTCACTTCTGTACCATCTGCTCACCTTCACATGTCTAGAGCTTAAACATAATTTATCAAGTCAATAATAAGTTCAATCTACTTTGCATTTGTATTTTACACTCTCTCTCTCTCTCTCTCTCTCTCTCTCTCTCTCTCTCTCTCTCTCTCTCTCCCCCCCCGTAAATTTCTTGCTTACTTATTAACATTTTTCATTTAAATTTTTGTACCGCATGTGTAAATAATTGATTCCATTTGCATTTAGATGTCCTTTTGCTAAATTTGGAATAAGAACATCTAAATATGATATACTCGCTAAATCTTAGATTTGTACAGACTTGTTGGCATGGGATCCAAGCTTGTTGGATGTGGTTCGGCTGTGCCGAAGCTTCAGATTTCAAATGATGACCTTGCAAAAATTGTCGAAACTAATGATGAATGGATTTCTTTTCGCACGGGGATTCGGAATCGACGTGTACTCACAGGTATTATTTATTAGCTCATTATACTTTCCACGCAAATTGCAGTTTTTCTTCTCCTCCTCCGCCTCTCTGTGTGTGTGTGTGTGTGTGTGTGTGTGTGTGTGTGTTTTGGGGTTGGGAGATTTAAGGCCATATCCTTCAGGCTGTAAATATTCCACTTGATATTCTACATTTTACATGTTTTTACTGTGTAAATTTTCACTTGGTGTCTACAATTGATATGATTGTGCTTTTTTTTTTTTTTTTTGGATGAGAATTCCATAAATGGTTGTCGGATTCTTCAACACTTCTCTTCTTCCACAAGGATGTGTAGCGCCACTACCACCAGCGTCCTTCCAAACTTCAAACAGCCAACATTAGTTTATCTTGACCAAGAAATTTAGTTAAATCATCCGTGATCACCAAATACAACTAGACATCTATATGCCAAATTGCCAATGAACAACACTTTCAAAGGGAGAAATACAATAGTTTCATGCTATCAAAACAAGTAGAAAATTCACTATGCATGAAATATTTCTCCAAAGCAGTAGTTAGCAGATCAAGATCTGTAGCTGCAATGAAGCTATCACCATCTTTAGGCAATCTTGTTTACTCTATGGTTTCTGTAATGGTTCAAAAAACAGTCAGTACAAGGTGATTATGATGCTGTTTTTCATTTTTACAACCACTCGTATCTGATGGCTAATACCTTGACAGGAACTGAAACTTTGAACAGTTTGTCTGTTGAGGCAGCAAAGGGGGCTCTTCAAATGGCTGAAGTTGAGGCTGAGATTGTTGACCTAGTCATACTGTGCTCATCCACCCCAGATGATCTTTTTGGAGGTGCCACTCTGGTAAGCATTGAAAGACACTTTTCTTGAGTGACGGTTCTCAACTTCAGTCTGCTTAAATTGGAAAATGTAACCACAAGTAACTGATTACATTGACTTAGTTGGTTTTTGGCCTTGAGGGTGGAAGGAAATGAGAAAAAAAGATAGAGTACTAGTTGTCCAGATGAAATAGCTCAAATCACTGATACAAACTTTTAGAGTTGAAAGTTTATGGACTTTCTATTCTCCCAAACATGCAATTCGTGAACAAATTCATTATGGAATTTCATCAATAAAAGAATCCGTTATGACACTCTAATTTTTATATACTATGTTTTTTAAGTTATGTGGGCTGTAATCAACTAATTATTATCCCCATATGATTCTAGGCTTCTAGAAAATCTTTTCTTATACATCTTTATCAAAAAAATTTGAATATGGCATGCATGAATGTTGTTTTTTATTCCTTACTGGCCTAAGCATATTATTTGCAAGATGAAATGCATTACTTAGTTTTCAGCATGCTGTTCAAAATTAAAGGAAAAAAGATGAGGAAAAAAGATACTTTACCCATTTAAACACCCGCAGATGAGGATGTGAGCTGTTCGTGTAAGAAATTTCATATTGGTTGCTCAAATATGCATGGTCTATCAGCGGGTGGATGATCACACACCATTCATTAGGATATTTATACCCTAAATACACGTGAATGAAAAATACAACACTTAGAGAACCTCTTACCGATGCATCAAGCAATTAGAAAAGTGAATGTTCTTCAACAAGAAAACTGATCAGCCTCCTTGACTAATGGTTAACAACAACGTTTTTTTTCCATCTATGTTGTGTAGAACATGGAGACCTTGATGAATGATATAGATCATCCATTAGGATGGTCCAGAGGTGTTTTCAGCTGCAGTTTGAGGAAATTCCTACATTGGCAGCTTATATGCCTTTTCCACATGCATGCACGCACAAACAAACCCTTGATCTCTCCACAACTAAAAGTTCTTAATGTTGAAGGTTGCTTTGATAGTGCTACGAACAACTTCAACTAAACCTTATTTCTAGTTGGAAGCTTTGTTTTAAAATTCTAGTACTAATTTGATGAGACAAATCCTACTCCCCCCCCAACCCCCCCCCCCCCCCCCCCCAAAATAATAACCAAAATTTGGATGTTCCTATTTTAAGTTTTGGCAGGTTATATATTTCTAGATTTCTCAATGACATACTTTTCCATGACTTTTTGGCACCTTTCATAGATGCTTTATTGGTAATTCAAAGGGAAGATGTCTGAACCTTAAGTCATCATTTGCAAACAAGTTACAGAGAGGGATGATTAAGGGTTAGATAACCCATCTTAAAGACAGGATAAAATGAAGGTTATATTTGTTTGCTTATTGTTCAAAAAGATTGATGGAATCGTGTGCACATGTGAGTGTTCAGATAGAGCACTGGTCATCAAGAAATTGTTGTGAAGATAGAACGATTATCTATTAAGCTGTTAGAGAGTTAGAATTGTTAACCCTTCAGTTTGTGTGGTTTACTACTCTTAACCCCATCCAGAGGGTTTGTCTAAATCCATGTGGTCTTTTTTTTTGGCAGGTTAAGGAGGGATCAATCCCCCAGCCTCTGTGTCATTCTTTTTGTATTTGACAGGTTAAGTGGGGATAAACTCTCTTAACCCATCATTTAATTCTTTGCCAAAAGACACCTGGGTGTTATCAATGTCAATGACATTTCCTCTTCCTCAGGCTTCACTCCCCATTTTATCTCAATTAGCTAATCTTCACCTCAAATTACATCATGAATATTTAAGTTGCTAATTCTCCCCTCCAAACTTATAATTTTGCAGCTGGCAGATCTAGCCATTAATATTTTCTTGGGAAAATTTACAAACAAGGGGATGTTTTGAATTTGCATATTTTTCTCTTAGCTATCTAGGTTTGACATATTGATTTGTGGATTAGCCGTAAGCTGAAGAAGTTGGCACATTCAGGTCAGCACTTGGTTGGATTTCTCATTTCCAAATGGCTTCTCTTTCCACAAAGTACCTATCCATGATTTGGGAATGAAAGGGCTTCAAACTAGTATTATATTTTACAAATGATTTTCTTCCCAGCTTGTAGCGTGTGGCATAATCATTAGTTAAAGCACATGGAGCCTGACATGTCCAGAGGATTGAGAAATGGCAAACTTGTTCAGTTCCATTTCATCAAAATTGTGCTGATTAGGCCAGAAGTGCACATGTGGCTTAGGCAAGTAGAGATCTAGGAAAAGCAAATTTTCTTGGAACATACTTGTAGTCAAGGTAATAGTTGCTTGTTATGTATTTGTATTTGTTAGATTATGACAAGTTTCTCTATCTGATGACAGAAACAGTAAGAAAGAAGAATTGCCTTTTGATTTAGAGTGAAAAGGTGATATGACTGTAATTTCATGTAGGATTCCACCAGGTTTCTCTCTCTAGATTATACTTTTTTTGCAAGGTTTGAACTTTAAAATATTGCCCAATACTGATATGTACAGCCAATATTGATATTTCTGATGTGACCAAGACGATACTGGATACCACTGAGAAGAAATGGTGGATATTTTGAATATTGTCATTTTTACCAAAGATACTGATAACGGTATCAAGATTTTATGGCACCTGTGTCAGAGCTAGGTTGCTCATGTAGTTTGCAGTGTTACAATCTCAACATGCGGATATTAATTTTCAGTTAAAAAGAAAATTTATTCATTGAAATGAGCTTCTCTGTCACCAGACAGGTTTCATGAGTTATCAAGGACATACTTTGTTATGTCTTTTGGCTTATACTGTAAGGAATGTCTGGTTAGATGCATTGCTATTTACCTTCAAGATTTTAGCATCATTACTTAAGATTACAAAAGTACTATTGGTTGCTCATGTATGTTCGCGTGGCATCTGCCTGGGCAGATTTATCCTTCTAGTGTCTGTTATTTCTGTAACTTCTTGCACTCCAGTGTCTGGTTTCATGATTCTGCTGGAGTAGATCCTGGAATCAATTGATCCTTCTACCATCCTTTTTCTTCTTTTGGCTCGATAGGTTGTTGATCATTTTTTTTTGGCTTTTCTTTGATCCATGTTGGTTCAGATTCAGAAAGATCTAGGGTGCAAAAGTGCTTGGGCCTTTGACATTACAGCTGGGTGCAGTGGGTTTATTGTGGGCCTAATCACAGCAACACGCTTCATTAAAGGTAAACAAATTATCTATTTCCTATATTGTACATATGGTATTTGTGCATGGCTTATCAAATGAATGTGCTTCTTCAATTACAGGTGGTGGTTATAAAAATATTCTAGTGATTGGAGCAGAGGCTCCGTCACGCTATGCAGATTGGACTGATAGAGGATCATGCATTCTCTTTGGTGACGCTGCTGGTGCTGTATTAGTCCAGGTATTTTCTTATTTGGCTAGGTTTAGCTCCGGTGTTAAAGGTTGTCTTGCTTATTCATTTTCACTGATATAAATCATAATAATTGAAGAGGAATGGCTTTCCACTTGTAACTTCTTTTGGAGGGAATATTCTGCTTGCAACTTTATCCTGACCCTTTTAGATTAAGAGCAATCCTATTTTGATCTGACCAGCAGTTGGTCATATGGATGATAATCCAGCTAAAAATTGGTGAAAGCATCAAAGAACAGTTTGAGTGGAAACATCAATGCCATTACAAAAATCTTGACATACTGTTGGACTAGCCTGGCTCCCTTTATTGATACATTTTTAACATCACTGGAAGTTTGATGTGGGATGGAGGGGGATTTAGGGTTTGTGGTGGAGATTTTGTTGAATTGGGAAAGAACAAGAGAAAAAAAGGAATATATAATCGCGGATCACAACTCGGATTTTGGCTTCACTGCTTATGATTCAATCCATGGGATTAAAATCAATACCCAGAGCAAATAATTTTATTTTTTTAATTTTTTAAAGGGGATTGGCGAATTTATGGAGAGGAATAAGAACTTGGCTCTGATACCAAATTGATGTGGGACGAAAGGGGACTTAGGGTGTGTGGTGGAGATTTTGTTGAATTGGGGAAGAATAAGAGAAGAAAAGGAAGATATGATCCCGGATCGCAACTTGGATTTTGGTTTCACCGCTTATGATTCAATTCATGAGATTAAAATCAATATCCAAAGCAGATAGCTTCATTTTTTTGTCAAAATCATTCCATCATTTTCAAAGATCACTATATGGCTATATATAGCCTACAATACGTGCACTATATGTGCAATTATTGAAAACATCAAATCTCACCAAATGTAACCAAATCTAACCACATCTAAATTCAAATAACTCCTAAATCTCAACCAAATCTATCCAAATCTAACCAAATCTAACCACATCTAAATTCAAATAACTCCTACACTCAACAAAATCTATCCAAATCTAGTTTAAATAAAAATCTCAAATCTACTAAATTTAAACCGTTTGTTTCCCCATTCAAAGTGCTTGTACAAATTAATAATAAAGAAGGTCACATACAGGAAAGAGTATTTGTTATTAATCGTAATAGAAAACCATTCAAATTGGGTGATGCATACTTTTTCCTTGTTACTTTTAATTATCATAAAAATTTCTATTAGAATTTGAACCTGTTGATTTTTTGGCTTTGTACCAATTACAGAGTAACGCCAATAAACCTTCAAGTCTTTAAAATCATGAAACTTTGATAAAAAAAAATAATAAATAAATTTTAAAAAAACTCAAGGACGTGCATACTCCGGCTTGTAATTTTCAAGCTATTGTAAAATGTGGAAGAACTCTCTCTAACCTCTTCTTTTCTCTTTTGCCCTGCCATTTCATTTTCCTCCACCATATAATCTCCATTGCCGGCCACCAACACCCAATATTCTTTCATCCTGCCTCCATCTCTGATTCCCTTTGCTTCACCTTGTAATGCGGCTATTCATGCTCTTCCTTTCTCTTGCATCCCTTCTCCTTGTCCCTCTTTCCTCCATTATCCACATTCCCCTCTGTTGCCACCACACACCACCTATGGCCCTATCTTTTCTTTCTCATTATCCTTCCTCCTTTGTACTTGCTGCTGCCATGTCAAAACTGTTGTCATATCCTTCATAGTCCTCCTTGCTTCCTTTTTCATCCTCCGCCCTTCTCCATCTCCCTTCATTTATCCACAATATCACCAATCACGGGGAATTGAGTGGGGAAAGCGGGTTGTCAAGTGAAGAGGGTAAAATAATTATAACCTTATAGGATAGGTCATGCAGGGGTCATTCAACTAAACCACAGATCAGTAAATAGCATAAGATAGTTATATAGTGGTAGTTATAAATTTTGAGAATAGTTATTAATAGAGAAAAAGAAAATAGTGTAAACCCTCAGTAGTAGATTGGTCTACTAATTTGGGACAAATTTTTGGTCAAAAAACACACTGCTATTCCTGGACAGGAGGGAGTACTTGTTTAGTTACCATTGGTATGGTGAACACCCTCAGTGGTAGATTGGTCTCCTAACTTATTGTATGCTGTGTATATATACAACAATTTGACAATCTATCAATGTAATGTCCCAACGTTACAAAACAAGTGGAAAACAAAATTTTTTACATAAGGGAGTATGAAATTTGGGATTTAGTTGTTTTTATTAGTATGTTTGTTAAATTCTTGATGCTCAAAGAAGAAAATGAATAAAATAAACTGATTATAGAAAATATAAAAATTGAATGTGATCGAAATTATTCGAAACTATTTCTTCACCAAGAAGGCGGGATATTTAAGAAATTCTTGATGCCTAAGAAAAAAAACATTAACTGATTTTAGAAAATATAAAAATGAGAATCTTATCTCAATTTATTTCTTCACCAAGAAGCCTTGTGAGTGTGTCTCTCCTTTTAACAATTTTACGTACACTGCTCCTTGAGGAGAGTATGGTTAGCCCAACTGGTCTATTTTGTTCTGGGTTAAAGATCTTCCTGGCGTATGATTTTTAGGATTGTTTTGCCCTTCTTCTCTCTGTGATGGTAAATTTTCAGGGGCTATGAGATTATCATGCTGATCCTTTTACTTGTTTTTACCTGCAGGCGTGCAAGACATGACACAACTGGCAGTTTTTTGCACATTATAAAACACCTAGAAGTGAATCCACAATCAGATTATTTTTAGAAGGGTAATCGACCAAATTTATTTCTTGAACATTGTTGGAAAGTTCTTTAGAGATTGCTCGGTAATGGCTGAGATTAAGGATTTGTTTTCCATACTGATTTACTTGGAGATCCATCAATTGGTACTCAAGTAGTGAAGGTCCTAGGAACAAATATATTTTAATCAAACCGAGCGAAGCGAGGTTTCTCCTGTGACTCTTTCACGAACGTTGTCCGTCCATCTGTCCGTCTTCACATCCGCGTGAAGTTTAAGAGAGAGAGCATACACGCGAGAGAGGGAGAGAGGGGGAGGAACGACGACCACCTCCCACGCCATCGCCCTTCGCCCTGCACAGGCGCCACCCTCCTCTCTACGGTCCCCTTTCCTTCCAGCCTCATTCTTCCTCCCTATTCTTCTGCCTCACCCCTAACCTCCTTCTACCTCCTCCACCTTCTTCTTCCTCCCCCTCCGACCACCAACACCGTCCCTCTTCCACCTCCACCCCTCCTTCAGCGCTCGGTTTTCACACGCTGCGCGGTTTACTAGTTACTACCAGGTGCCACTGAACTTTCCCCTTATGAGTCATCCGGTTTCTTTTGATGGTCCTTTCCCTTTAAATCATTGTGATAGTGTCATATCTTTCAACTTGGACAACTTATTTCTTTCTTCTCTTTGAATACTCGGTATTTCTCCTACGACTAAGTGAAATTTGGAGGGAGGGATATCTTTTTGTTCATTTAAGTAGCAGGAAAATAACAAGAGTTTTATTTAGTGAAAAGAACTTCAATAGTAAAAGATACGTAAAAGAAATGCATCAGAGGAATTTTCTTTTTCATACTCAATGTAATGAACAAATTAATGTATGTTCAGTACATGAAAATTTAAGTGGAAGAAAAAATTTCTTGAGTATGGAAAAGATTCTCTTTGCAGCTATTCTATTAAAAAGTTGGTTGGACTCGTGAATCATGATATATAACCATGCAAGTTTTCACACTGTAAAAGTTTGTGATTTCATTTTTTCTCGGGACAGCTAGTTATTTTAATGTATATTGGGATTCTTCTCCCTATTAGGAACTAAGCATATTAGCTAAAGGAGCATGGAAACAGACACGTGGACACGGTGATGCGGACATCCAGCATGCACCATGGGTTCTATTTAGTCTTGTTGGAGTCGGTACTATATATTGCTTTTGTTTTTGTCGAGTCCAGTTATCTTTTATTTTATTCCTTCTTTTTAGTCTCACATTAGTTGTGTGGAGAAAGTCATCAGATTTAAGGCCTATTTAAAGGCATGGTATTTTATTGGAATAATTAATGAAGATTGAAGATTTGTTTAATGAAAATTTAGATTTTCTCAATGGAAATTATCTTTTATGAATTCGGGTGTGAAATTCAATTCAAATAAGATTGTGTGTGACTCCAAATCTTAGTTATCTTCTTCTCCTCTCTCAAATGTTACCTTTACTTCAAATCCCCCATCTCATATTATTTCTCAGCCAAATACAAAATCAAAAAAGAAAAAAATAGAAATCAAAACAAAAAAGAAAACCCTACCTACTTCTTTCTTGCTTTCCATTCACAGCCGCTGTCACCCATTTTTCCCCGCCACCACCAGCAACCAATCAGAGCCGCCTCCTTCATCCTTTGTTATCTTCACCCCAAGATTTAACTTCACCATCCCACACTATTTGTTCTCTTCTCCTTGTTATGCATCCCCCACAAACAGCCCATAATCCTTCTCTCTCACAGTCCAACGAGCAACTCACCTCCCTTTCTCACACTGCCAACCAACGAGCAAACCAGCAGACGATAGTCCAGCGAGCAAACCACCTCCCTCTCCCACTTTTGTTGCCGCCCCTCTCCTTGGGTCCTTGTCGTTTTCCCTTCAGTGTGCTCTTCTCATAGCCATCTCAAATAGTAGTAGTTATCGACTAATCTTCAATAATTCTGCATCAACAACGCAACAACAACACAAAATCAGTAACAGACTTGTCTTCACAAGATCTATAAAGTAGAGACTTTACAAGATCAACAAGCTCAACAAGATCAACACGGTAATGGATATCTGAGAACGAGCTTCTCAGTAGGTAATATTCTTAATCCCATAATTAGATTATCAATTGAATTATACAGTAGATTTATTTTCTAAATTGTTATCATATTAATATTTTTTATAAATTATTATCATATTAATATGTTGTCCATTATCAATGCGATTGTGTGATTCTGTTTCATGCTTGTTTTCTATTGATCTTGACATTTCCAATAGGACTGCCCATGCTAACTGAATATTATGTTAAATTTATCAAGACTTGATTATCTAAACTACAATTGCAAAATCATCTTTAAATCCATCTGTGACATTATTAGTTTTAGATTATTTCCTACTGAAGATCGTATTATTTGGTGAAACGTTCAATGTTCAAGTTCATCACTGATTTTTTACACCATACACATCATGTTTCATATCAATTTGGTATCAGAGCATGATTTAGATAGGAAACTTGAATTAGGTTTAGAAAAAAATTGAATTTTGTTTTAAGCATTTATTAGGAAATTTTGTTTTTATTTTCTATTGAATAATTTTTAAAAAAAATGACATATAGGAAGTTCCACATCACCACTATGGATGTCTCGACTTTTGATGGTCGCCTAGACTATTCTAGTCATTTAAGTGATCCTCAAGTTTTTCTCGATTGGCCATATAGCATGAACCAGTACTTCACCTAGTACTCACTCTCTGAACTGGAGAAAGTCAGATTCGCTACCACGAAACTGACTGGACCAGCGAGCCAATATTGGACAGATGTGGAAAGAAATAGGAAAGTCTGATTTCAAATACCGATTGAAACTTGAAAATATATGAAGGACGAATTCATGGATAAATACGTACCACCATTTTATTTCGCTAATCTTCTTGACAAGTGGCGCCAAATTACCCAAGGCAAGAAATCCACCAAGGAATATGTTACCAAATTCGACGAGTTACTACTATTATATTCGAGGCATGCAAAGTGACATCCAAATATTTTCTCAATTTTGAGATGGACTTAAAGAAGACCTGATACTTAGCTTTAGAATTATGGAGTCACTAATCTTAACCATGCTTATGCCTTAGTTCAAGATCTAGATGCCCCCAAATTACGTTATAGAAGTCATGATCACCAAACCCCATCATTCAAATCCAATTCAAGTCAATACCCACGTCTAGTTAGTTCTCACTCACCAAAACACAAGGTGGACAACAAGAACAAAATTGTTGAAAATAATTCAAAAGGCAAGAGGATTAGAATGAACTTCACCACATTTAGTCCTATAACCAAGTATTACAAGTGCCAAGACTATGAGCATGTTGCTGCTAACTGTCCAAGCCCATTCAGAGTTTCTATCAATAAACTGCCTGTAATAGATTTGGAGCCTGACTCTCAAGAATTCATTTACCAGGCAGAAGAGCCAGAAGGCTCTGACTCTGACGACAAGATCACGAGTGAAAACATTGTGAAGTCCAGTACTTCGATCCCTTTCGAAGTCACCCGATGATTCCGGCGTATACTGATTTCTATCTTGAAGTCAATACTCTGATTCCTCTCGAAGTCACTCCAGTTATTACAGAGCTAACTGATGTCTCCCCTAAAGACAAAACTCCGAATCTCCCTGAAGTCACCTCTATAATCATGAAATATGTTGTCTTTTTTGAAGACCTCCCGAACAAGCTGCCATTGACATGTGATATCCAATACGCCATTGAGTTAATCCCAGGAGTTAATCTTTCTGACTTGTCACATCCTAGGTTAGATCCTACCAAGCAAACCGAATTTAAAGGGGAAGTTGATGAGTTGTCACTAGAGGTCAAGCAATCGTGCCTTATCCCAATAAACACTCATTTTTATGAGGATAAGTTTTGGAGGTATATAGTGATAAATGATGCATGTCAGATCAGGGATGTACCATCTATGGTCAACTCATGTCTGACAGCTCAATGAATGCCAATATGAAAGAATCTCACACTTTACAGTTTATCAACTTTTCTTCTACTACGAGTATACAAATGGGCACATTCCCTCAACCTTTACCTGTTAGGAGATTCCTTGACATCATTACTAATGTAACATGTAAACTGCCATGTACATTTACAATGGTGCGCTTAATAATCTCTTTTGATAGATGACATAAGTATTGTTGACCCACTGAAGCAAGTGCCTAAAGTTTTTTCTTTCCACAAGGTAGTCAACTGAATCTTTTAGTACATGTTAGGCACTTAACAAAACTCTCTCTGCTACTGTTCATTATAGAGTATTCTGAGCCTGCATAACATTTTTTCACACGCATGCACGATCTACACACGGAAAATCAGTGATTTATTTGAACAATGCAACACTAACTATAATTTACGAGCTTCATTAGGAAGCAATTTAAAACTTTTAGTGTTAGACAACTTATGATGGTTCGGATTAGTCCGAAACGATTTCCCTGAGAATTGTTAATGATTTGCATGTCTTCGTGTTGGATTTTTCAAAATCTTGTAGAATTCAAATTGCAATGCTTATGTTATATTTAAAGATTTTGAAATTAGTCTTATTTTCAATGTTAGGTATTTAGTGGGTTACGAGAATTTGACTTTAACCCTAACAACCCACGAGCTGTGAGCCTTCCCTAAGCCATTTTCTGAGAGTCTCTCACATTAAGTTTATTTCCAGATATTCATCCCAATATAGCGGTGAAATTTGATAAAACTTTAGATAATTAAATTATCTGATGGTTCTAATGATTTCTGATTGTTGAAAATGAATATTATGTGTTGAGTGGTGACTTGCAACAGGTAGACGCATTTATGTTAGAGCATGAGGAGAGACTTTTACACCTAACTCGATAGAGTGGAGTTTTCTTCCACCTGGGGAGAATGATACGGACATCTAGCCGGCGCCATTGGTTCTTTTTAGTCTTGTTGTAGTCTGTACTATTTATTGCTTTTATTTTTGTTGAGTCTAGTTGTCTTTTATTTTATTTTTTTAGTCCCGCATCGGTTATGTGGAGAAAGCCATCAAATTGAAGGCCTATTTAAAGGCATGGTATTGTATTGGAATAATTAATGAAGATTGAAGATTTGTTTAATGAAAATTTGAATTTCCTCAATGGAAATTATCTTTTATGAATTCAGCTGTGAAATCCAATTCAAATAAGATTTGTGTATGAATCCAAGTCCTAGTTATCTTCTTATCCTCTCTCAAAATCTTACCTTTACTTCAAATCCCCCATCTTATATTATTTCTCAGTCAAATACAATTCAGAAAAGAAAAAAATAGAAATTAAAACAAAAAAGAAAACCCTAGTTACTTCTTCCTTGCTCTACATTCACAACCGTTGTCATCCATTTTCCTTGCCACCACTACCATCCAGTCAGAGCTAGCTCCTTCATCCTTTATTATTTTTACCCCAAGATTCTTCTCCACGAGCCCACACTATTTGTTCTCTTCTCCTTGTCATGCATCCCCCACAAACACCCCATAATCCTTGTTTCTCCCTATGTCTTCACCACCCACAGTCCAGTGAGCAACTCGCCTCCCTTCCTCACGTTGCCATCCAGCGAGCAAACTAGCAGACAAACCTGCACACGACAATCCAGCGAGCAAACCGCCTCTCTCCTTCCTTTGTTGTTGCCCCTTTCCTCTGGTCCTTGTCATTTTCCCTTCCGTGTGCTCCTCACATTTGTGCATCGACAAGACGACAACAACAGCACAAAATCAGTAACACACCAGTCTTCACAAGATCTATAAACTAGAGACTCTACAAGATCAACACTGTAATTGATACTTGAGAAAAAAAGCTTCTTAGTAGGTAATATTTTTAATTTCACAATCAGATTATCAATTAAATTATACAGATTTATTATCTAAATTGTTATCATATTAATCTGTTGTCCACTATCAATGTGAGTGTGATTCTGTTTCATGCGTGTTGTCTGTTGATCTTGATATTGCCAATAGGACTGTTCATGCTAACCAAATATTTTGTTTAATTTATCAAGACTTGTTATTTAAACCACAATTGCAAAATCATGTTTAAATCAATTTGTAGCATTGTTAGTTTAGATTATTTCCTACTGAAGATCGTATTATTTGGTGAAACGTTCGATGTTCAAGTTCATCACTGATTTTTTACACCACACACATCCCGTATCACACGGGTATGACACACACGTGACATTACAATTCCTTAAAATAGAGGGCACGAGGACATGACAATATGACACTAGAATATATAGAAAACATGTAATGATAATGTAGTGATAAGAGGAAGTGCATACATATGTGTACATAAACATGTTAGTTTACCCAAAAGTCCAGACATCTAAGAATACAATAAGATTTGATGGTAACATATATATTAAAATTTTAACTCATCATATATATTTTTGACTTTGTAGAAGGAATAGGTTTTGGCTTTTCGAATTTCTCAAGAGTAGTTCAGTGTATTACATTTCTTATATTGAAAGATATTTGTACTTAACACAGCTTCATACAAATCAATATTTTGACACATTTTTACTATAGTCTTTGATATATACATGAAGCTAAGTGAACGTCTCAAATAAGTGTATGAGAATAGGATACATTTGAAAGAAGTGTTCCACAAGTATCCTAAAGTTAAAAAAACACAGTATATAATATAACTAACAACATGTTTAAAAAGTATCAGAGAAGTGTCCAAGAAGTGTCGATGTCCGACACGTGTACGGCTTCATGGCGGAAGTGCCATGCTACAAATCTTGTTAGGATGCAAGATTTTGAAATTTTTTTAGGCTCTTAGGCTCACAATTAAACAGAGCTTAAAATCTGAACAAAATTGATTTTTAGGATCTAGGTGCCCAACAGGAGTCTATTTAGATACTAGTTCCCCACAAATTTTTATTTGGAAATTAGTCCCCTACAATGTGAGGCCTACTGGTTAAGAGTCCCTTTGTTGCAATTTCTGTTAAACTGTCCTACCCAGCCCTGGTTAGGAGTTTACCAAGGATCTAAAGTGACTATTTTGCCCATCAGTTTCACCGGACCAAAATCCGACTCCTTACCATCTCTCTTCCTCTCCACTCTTCTTTTGCTGCATTTTCACTCTTATTCTATTTCCCAGGAAAATATAGAAATTGAGACAGAAGTAGAAGAGGCGACAACAACAACGACCCCATTGGGATGAAGATGGGCCCCATACCCCAATGGTGATGGCAAAACCTAATTTTTGCAGTATACACTGTAGTTGAATTGAGATGAAATTTGTGTTGCACAATGTGGTTTTTTGCGAGCAAATGAGCTCTCGGCACTGTCTTCTCTTATTGGTAGGTTTTATAGTTAGTGAAAGGTCAAAGGTACTAGTTAACTACCAGCTTTAAATTGATTTTTTCTTAAAAAAAATGGAAGGCTTAAACTGGATTTTAGTAACTTTTTGTTCAATTTCATATAGATTATAAATATTCTCTATGGAACAAAACTTGGGGCGGTCTAACAAACCATGAATAAATATTCTTTCTGGATAAAACTTTGTTCTAACAAACTGTATAGGGTTCGTTGTACAGGATACTTTTTAAGCATGAAGGCCTAAGTTTATTGTTTGACTCCACTTGGTAAAACCTTCTAGTCATTTTGGCCCTTTCTGATCGTTCATTGTTTTACTCCACTTGGTAAGACCCTCTAGTCATTTTGGCCCTTTCTGATTGTCCATATTCAATTTTAGCTGAAATTGCAATAAAAAAATTTAGATGTGAGAGAAACATCCTGAAGACCAGATTTAAGGGAGAAAAAGGCAGCTAGGTATAACAGAAAAAGGAAAAGGTTAGGAAGGAGAAAGGAGGGATATTTTGGTTCAAATTTATTTAAGGTTAACAAAATATTGCCACCAAAAAGGAATGGTATGGAACTATAGGGATTTTAACTAGTGGGTCACATAGTGAGGGACTAATACCAAAATATGAATTTGTGATAGACTAATGTCCAAATAAGATATTTGTTAGGGACTTGCACCTTAAAAGCCCAGATAAAATTAATAGGTATTAATAAAATTAAATGGTATTACAAATATTGTTGCTTTGAAATTAATTATGAACAGTTGTATGCAATTTTTCAAGCTTAATACCAAGTCAACGATATATAGAAAGGAAATAAACAAAAGATTGCGAGTGAACCTACACATAATTATCATCCCAACAAAGATCCACAACACTAAGCTTTAGTATACATGTTACTTTACTCAATACGAACTCAATACGAGGCAACTCACCTCGGTATTTTTATGGAGAATATGATTTAGGCTCTTTATTCATGCCTTGTATTTATTTTGCCTTCTTAATTTTCTCCCACACTTTCCACTGAAACTACAAAAATAGATCTAATACTTTTTCAGCCCCCAAATTCACCAATGACCCCACCATTACTTAATACTATTGAACCCTTTGAAATTTTGACGAACCCACATCCAGAGGCAAATAAAGAGTAGTAGATGTGTTAAAATATAATTTTATATATTTAACTGAAAGTTTGCAGTCCATCTCTCTCTCTCTCTCTCTCTCTCTCTATATATATATATATATATATATATATATATATATAGAGAGAGAGAGAGAGAGAGAGACTTTTATCCTTCCAAAAGGATCCGAGGCTGAATCTTTCCCACTCAAATTCAACCCTCCGACATTCGTTTAAAAGATCCATTCTGTTGAAGTTGATCTATATTATTTCAAGTATCTATAAACTAAAATTCAAGTGTTTTGAATATTTTTTGTCTATCCATTAAGTGACCCAAAATGGACGGCTGAAAGTAGTGAGTTGGTTAGATCTATGTTTTTAGACATACAAATTCTCGATATGTCCATTTCATTATGATCTAAACATTTAAAAACCCCTACAAACTAATTTTTGTTAGGTTTCAAATGATCTACACCGTTAAACTAACCAACTCACTATTTAGGCCGTCCATTTTTCTCCTACTTGATGGATGGGAAAAAAAGTATTCAAAATACTTGAATTTTGGTTTATTGATACTTAAAATAATATAGATCAACTTCAACGGAGTGGATCTTGTATTCGAATGTTGGAGGGTTGAATTTAAGTGGGAAGGATTCAGCCTCGAATTCTTTTGGAAGGACATGAGTATGTATATATATATATATATATATATATATATATATATATATATATGAGAAAAATGTATATCAGCCTGCAGCTGAGAGAACTCTGTCAGCCTGCGGTGACGTGGCTCAAGATTTGTCACGCCACTAACTTGCGGCCCGCTTATAGGAAGAAGTTAAATTACTAGATACCCCTTATGAAAAGCTACTCTGTCGGTAAAAGACAGTGGATATGTATAGTTTATTATATTTTTATATTTTATGACGTTATTCAATTTTTGTGACAATTATCTTTTATAACTGCGGCCAAATTGCCAACATTTTTTATTAAATCACGAAACTAATTTGAATGCTTCTTTAAATTTTTTATCTGATTTGATATTTAATGATTTTTAATATAGTCGCAGTTTATTTTTTTCGCATGTAATGTATAATGCGATCAAGGACTCGACTATGGTCGCAGTACTTAACGAGAGCGATAGTATAATCGCAGTTTACGTATTATTCTATATTTTTGTTCTTCATTTCTGACTGTTGTCTGATCCTCCTATGAACTATTAAATTGGTTTTTACATATAGTATGCGATCATGGACTGCGACTATGGTCGCACTATCGCGACTATGGTCGCAGTACTTAACGAGAGCGATAGTATAATCGCAGTTTACGTATTTATTTTATATATTTTGTTCTTCATTTCTGACTGTTGTCTGATCCTCCTATGAACTATTAAATTGATTTTTACATATAGTATGCGATCATGGACTGCGACTATGGTCGCACTACCGCGACTATGGTCGCAGTATTAACGAGAGTGATAGTATAATCGCAGTTTACGTATTATTTTATATTTTTTGTTCTTCATTTCTGACTGTTGTCTGATCCTCCTATGAACTATTAAATTGGTTTTAACATATAGTATGCGATCATGGACTGCGACTATGGTCGCAGTACCCTCGACTGCATTTTTCTTGATGAATTTTTTTGCTAAGTTAAATGTAATAACGGTGAATAAGTAATGATTCTATAGTCGCAGTTTACGTGTTTTTATATGTTTTGCTTATAAAGTATGAATTATTTTTACTTATTGCTTGCGTAGTAGCACTGCGACTATGGTCGCAGTGTTTAAGAACAGCAGTCGCAGTTTGATATGTAATTAAAAGAGCTTATAAGTTAATATAGTGAGAAAGAAACCTTACAAAAAAACAGAATTAAAAGCTTTTAAAAGAAGACAAAATAAGGTTAAATGTCAGAAGATCAGGAAATCCTAATCCTCGTCATTATCACCATCATAAGCAGATTCGTCGTCTTCATTCTTCTGCTCTTCCTGTTCATCACTTATTTCCTCATCATCTTCCTGTTTTGAGGTTTTTTGTTTCACCGATAAACTCCCAGAATGGATCGTCTCTATTAAACTCTTCGTCTGACCCGTTGCAAGAAAGCGAGCCTACAGCATCAGAGGACATGCTTTCATCAAGCATGTCTCCGTCAAGTGGCAGAGGAATAATGTCTTCCTCACTAACCCACATGAAATCTTCATTATCCTCATGAATAGGAGGATCAATTAATACATTATTTGATGTAGTGAGATAGTCAAAAGGAGTGAAGTCCAGACTGGTATCAGATTCACTAGAATATCCTGAAGAAAAAGGACCGGTGGGGGAACGATTGAAGTTGAAATCCAAGTGTTCAGAGGAAGAAGATGGGGAAGACATGATTCAAGAATGAATTGTTTTTTGGAAGTTTTTGAAATCAAATTGAAAAGGAAGAGCAAAAATATAGTTTTCAGGTATGAGATAATATATTAGTTACAAGCATTATATAAAGGTCAATATTGTGGAAGAACATGAATAGTAATAATAATTGTTACAGGTGAGGGTTGAGTATGGTAGGAAGTGGTAAAAAAATTAAATATTTAATTGAAGATTTATTGCGGGAGAATCCGAAGAGTTTCTTTTTGCCAGAGGTTTAATACTTGAAGTACAAATTAACTTTTTATAGAATTGTTTGCCTATATCTTTAGATTACGTATGGTGCACATCTTTCCTTTATCGATATTAACATTATTGCATCTCTTTTTTCTAGACTGTTGTTGTATCAAGTAGAGAGAATATTAATTACTTTCCTTTAATACATAAGGCATGCGAAAGAAGATTGCGACTTTGGTCGCAGTACTGAAGGAGGTCGCATTGTTGTACGATAGAATGCGACTAGGGTCGCAGACGTTATATAAAAAAGTTTTGTTATATTATGACTGCGACTAGTGACTGCGACTGTGTCGCAGTTGTCATATAAAATTGAAAGTTATATTGTATTAAGTCTGTGACCATGGCATGTTTTTTAAATTTTCAATGCTTCTGCTTATTTTACATTATGTTGATCTAAAAAAATTTTAATTATATTTTTCGACGTAGTAAAATTACGAATTTTATAACTGTAGATATATTCAACTAAAATTTTGTTTGTTGATGACTTTATTCCAGTTTAGAATTAAAAAGGGGTATTTTTGTCAATTTGTTTCACGATTGTTTAGGCGGGATCTTTTTTGATTTTTTTGGCGCCTACACTCTGCGGCCGATATGTGGCATATATTCAGCCACGTCCCGCCGGCTGAGAAACTCTCTCAGCCTGCCGGCTGAGGTACAGTAACCCATATATATATATATATATATATATATATATATATATATATAGAGAGAGAGAGAGAGAGAGAGAGAAAGAGAAAGAGACTTGGGTCCTTTAGGAAGGATATGGAGATGAATCTTTCCCATTCAAATTAAATGTCTGGCTATTCAAATTGAAGATCCACTCAGTTAGAGTTGATCTATATTGTTAAGAGTGCTTATAAATAAAAATTCAAGTATTTTGAATACTTTTTGCTTATTCATCAAGTAGGTGCAAAATGAACGGCCGAAATAGTGATTTGGTTAGTTTAATGGTGTAGAATATTTTAAACCTAATAAAAGTTGGTGTTTGAGGGTTTTTAATTGTTTAAATTATGGTCAAATGGTTAGATCAAGAATTTGTATCTCTAAAATCATAGATCTAATTAATGTATTATTTTCAGCCGTCCTTTTGTGCCTACTTGATGCATGGAAAAGAAATCTAAAAAATACTTGATTTTTGATTTTTAATCACTTTAAATAATGTAGATTAACTTCAACGGAGTGGATCTTGTATTTGAATTTCGTAACATTAGATTTGAGTGGGAATGATTCATATGCTTAATTCTTCCAGAAGTAGCGAAATATGTGTATATATAATAGACTTGTGTCTGGAAGGATTTAAGGTAGGATTTGAGGTCGAATACTATCCACTCAAATACAACTCTACGACATCTGAATGCAAGATCTACTCCGTTAAAGTTGATCTATATTATTTCAAGTAACTAAATACTAAAATTCATGTATTTTGAATACTTTTTCTCATCCATCAAGTTGGCACAAAATGGACGGTCAAAATAGTAAGTGAGTTTGTTTAGCAGTGTAGAATATTTGAATATCTAACAAAAATTTGTGTGTGAGTTTTTAAGTGTTTAGATCATGATGAAATGGTCGGATCGAGAATTTATATATCTAAAGATGTAGATCTAGGCAATATGCTATTGTCGGCCATTCATTTTGCACCTACTTGATGGATGGGCAAAAAGTATTTAAAATACATGATTTTTTATTTTTAGTTACTTGAATTAATATAGATTAACTTCAATGGAGTGTATCTTGCATTTAGATGTCATAGGGTTGTATTTGAGTGGGAAGGATTCGGTCTCGAATCCTTCCGGAATGACACAAGTCTATCACTATATATATATATATATATATATATATATATATATATATATAGATAAACTTGTATCCTTTCAAAAGGATTTGATCCCGGATCCTTCCCACTCAAAATCAACCCTCCAACATTCGAATACAAGATCCACTCCGTTGAAGTTGATCTATACTATTTCAAGTATCTATAAACCAAAAATCAAGTGTTTTAAATACTTTTTGCCCATCCATCAAGCGACGCTAAATGGACGGCCGAAAGTAGTGAGTGGTTAGATCTATGTCTTTAGACATACAAATTCTCGATCCGGCCATTTCATTATGATCTAAACATTTAAAAACCCCTATAAACTAATTTTTGTTAGATTTCAAATTTTCTACACCGTTAAACTAACCAACTCACTATTTAGGCCGTCCGTTTTTCCCCTACTTGATGGATGGGCAAAAAGGATTTAAAACACTTGATTTTTGGTTTATAGATACTTGAAATAGTATAGATCAACTTCAACGGAGTGGATCTTGTATTCGAATGTTGGAGGGTTGAATTTGAGTGGGAAGGATCCGGGATCAAATCCTTTTGAAAGGATACAAGTCTATATATATATATATATAATATATATATATATATATATATATATATATATATATATATAGGGAGCTGATCCTCTAAGAACGGTTCTCACGGATTTCTGTGAGAATTTTCACGTGGATCGTCGGATCTGATAGATCAAATCAAATAAAACTATATCTCTATCAGATCCGACGGCCCACGTGAAAGTTCTCACATGAATTCGTGAGAACCGTTCTTAGGGGATCAACTCACTATATATATATATATATATATATATATATATATATATATATATATATATATGGAGAGGCTTTAATACTCCCATGGCATAACTTAGTTATGCCTACCTATAAAAGTCTGTAATATACAAAGATATTGGATAATCCACTCCGTTCATCTTGATCTACATATTTTAAAAGGCTTAATAAAAATTCATGTATTTTGAAGTTAAATTTATCATGCACCAAGCGGTTGTAAAATGAATGATGTCCAATTGTTAGAAAACCGTTCATTTTGCTACCATTTAAAGAGTGTAAATGATCTTCATAATTCAGCATTTATACATAGAGCTTTTAAGATATGTTAATCAAGGTAAACATAATGGATCATTTAATTTTATTACATATCATGCTTTTTTGGAGGTGGGCATAACTTGCTTAGTTATGCCTATATATATATCGTGGGTTTGCTCCCAGCAGGTCGCCAGTTTGAATCCTTTGACGGGCATTTGCCGTTGAAAATTTTATTCTCGTGATTTACTCAGGACTGTGTAGGGAAACTTCTCAGGGCAGAGTGTACATACCCCGCATGATTAGTCGGGATGCGCTAAGCGGCCTCGTATCCGGATGGATTCCATATATATATATATATATATATATATATATATATATATATATATATATATATATATATATATATAATATATATATAAAGAGAGACTTGTGTCATTTAGGAAGGATTCGAGGCCGAATCCTTCCTACTCAAATACAACCTTATAACATCCGAATGAAAGATACATTCCGTTGAAGTTGATCTACATTATTTCAAGTAGCTAAATTTCAAAAATCATATACTTTGAATATTTTTTGCACATCCATCAAGTAGGAGCAAAATAGACGGCCGAAAATAGTATATTAATTTGATCAACGTCTTTAGACATACAAATTCTCGATCTGACTATTTCAGCATGGTTTAAACACTTAAAAAAACCCCCACACACCAATTTTTGTTATATTTTAAATAATCTATATCGTTAAACTAACCAACTCACTATTTCGGTCGTCCATTTTGCGCCTACTTGATGGATGAGCAACAAATATTCAAAATATATGATTTTTGGTTTTTAGCTACTTGAAATAATGTAGATCAACTTCGACTGAATCTTGCATTCGGATGTCGTAGGGTTGTATTTGAGTGGGAAGGATTCGGCCTCGAATCCTTCCGGAATGACACAAGTATATCTGTGTGTATTCGGTCGTCCATTTTGCGCCTACTTGATAGATGGGCAAAAAGTATTCAAAATACATGATTTTTAATTTTTAGCTACTTGAAATAATGTAGATCAACTTCAACGGAATGGATCTTGCATTCAAACGTTATAGTGTTGCATTTGAGTGGTAAGGATTCGACCTCGAATCCTTCCGGAATGACACAAGTATGTATGTATGTATGTATGTATATGTGTGTGAGCGCGTGCGCGCGTGTAAAATTTGCGTCGCCTTTGTTGAATCTGTATTAGTTATTCATCTCCTTTGCTTTCTCATCCAAACTCTACTGCAGGCATGCAATTCTGATGAAGATGGCTTGCTTGGCTTTGACGTAAATAGTGATGGCAATGGCCGAAGGTAGGGCTTTGGTTTTACTTCAAAAGACTTTTAACATTTAAACACCTCTACGGTTTCCAATGATCAGCCTTCCTCCATTGCAGGCACTTGAATGCAATAGCCCAAGAGACAGAACCTAGAGCCATCTCGAGTGCAAATGACGCCCCAGTGTTCCCCCCAAGAAAGTCATCCTACTCTTGCATACAAATGAATGGGACAGAGGTGTTCCGTTTCGCCGTCCGGTGCGTACCACAGGCTATCCAGGCCTCACTTGAGGAGGCTGGTCTCTCAAGTTCTAGTCTTGACTGGCTTCTGCTTCACCAGGTAGGTGTTGCATTAAAATATAGTATAATCTTTGGTAATTACTGCTGCAGTTTAGGGACAACCTCCTGGTAAGGTAAGATGCTAACTAATAACGACAAAGTTATAACATTAGAGCTTTATAAATCAAAGGAAGCATAAAGTCACATTAAGTGAAAATCTAATAATGAAATAACTTTAAATATGGGAATATTCTTATGGTCCATAGATTCATAGAGACAAACAACTCAAGTAATGGTAACACTTCTATTTGATACTAAAATTGTGTCCTTGATGCCTTCACGGAAAAAAGAAAGAAAGAATTATAGACTAAGAAGAACGAAAGAAAGAAAAAAGAAAGGAGGGAAAGCAATAAAGACTGGAACAAGATATCAAGACTCAAAATGGCATTGTAAAGTTCAAAAATATGGAAACTGTATGAGAAAGGGAGTGAATGAAGTGTGTTTAATTGGACATCACTTGAAAAATCCAAAAAGACAATTCAATTTGTGTGAATTGTTAGGTAGTACTGATATATGTTCACCTGTCATGCGTATCTGGTTGCAAGAATTGCATTAGTATCAACAACTTTACCATAAAAATGTCATTGTTGATGAAGATATAATTGGTTGCCAAATGAGTTTTACCTTGAGGACCGAGACTGCTTGCTTCAAAATTGATACATTTTTATGCTGGAAAAAGAAGCCAATCTTTTTTCCCCAACCTCTGTGGCTGAACTAGAGTTTTGTTTTTATGGTAGGTAATATATGATGCATTATAGTTTTGGACACATTATTTGAATAAGTTGGATAACTGCCAGTTTGCCACGCTCTCCTTTAACAGGAAGAATTTCCGCTATATGCTGGCAGCCTGACTCGTTGCTCTTAGTTTTTCCATTCTAAGCAGAAATATTCTTTTCCTTTTTATTGTCCTTTTTCTTTTGAGATCGGGTGCCACTAACTATGATCTAAACAGTCAGGCAAATACCAGTTTGCCACGCACCTATTGCTGTCAGTTTTCTTATTGTCATATATAACAGATTACGGCCACAATTCAGTAATCAAGTTTAATGTGTTGTTTTGTTGGTAATGGGCCCCAGAATTAAATGGTTCCAATTTCTGGTTCTATTCAAAACTGTGAATTCACGAACTCTAAACTGAAGAGAATAATTTCTCGCTCTGCAGGCAAACCAGAGGATCATTGATAAAGTTGCCGCTCATTTGGAGATTCCACAAGAGAAGGTAATATCAAACATAGCCAACTATGGTAACACAGGCGCTGCATCCATACCTTTGGCCTTAGACGAGGCTGTAAGGAGCGGGAGGGTGAAGGCTGGCGACACCATGGCCACCGCTGGCTTTGGAGCTGGGCTCACATGGGGTTCGGTGATTGTGAGGTGGGGGTGAGTCAGTCATCAGAATACAGACGGAAATCACAGAGCAGTTACAATTCCGTTTGCCTCCCGTGCTTGATATAGGTTGTCAATTATATGTTGTTTGTGCACCTTTTTAGCTGATCTGAAGGATTGAATCTAGTATTGCAGTACGATTTTCTGGTCGGAATTTTATTAAATTCTATTGTTTATCAGAAGAGACAGTATGCGCGATACTGATTGTATCTATATAAGTATTTGCAGCATAAGGCTATCACAAGCAGTCAATCCAATTTGTATTGTAAAATGGACTATGAGTTGTTCTCTTCACGTCTGTATTCCCTTCTTTTTTACAGGCAATTTGGAAGGGGCAGGAGGTGAGTTCATTATTCATTCATGTTTCTTTGTTCAGTTTTTCTTTGTGAACTGTAGTTTGTACCACTGCAGATAGTGCTTTTCAATTTTGTAGTGTTATTGAGTTTTCTTTTTGGAGTTATGATTTCGTTTAAAGTCACTGTGTGGCTCATAGCCATTGCAAACGATATTTCGAAGATGCTATAATTTCTATGGAAATTTTGAGAGATTAATTGCTTAAAGTTAAAATGTTTGGTACGGCTACTTTCTCAGAACTGTCATTAACTTTTGCAGTTTTGTCAAATAATTTTGTGAACTTTTAGTATTTCTAAATAGGGTAAATTTAACAAAAATATCATGAAATTTATGCTCATTTTTAGAAAAATAATTAAAATTTTAAAAGTTTCATCTTGCTACTCAAACTTTTAATAAGTTTTAACTAACTCCCCAAGTATATGTGAAAATGATCAAAATACCCCTCATGTGGGCCCCTGACCCAAAAAATAAAAAAATGCGGAATGAGGGGGTGTTTTGGTCATTTTGAAATTCGGGTAGCAGGATGAAATTTTTGAAACTTTGTGTATTTTTGTGAAACTTGACGCACACGTTGCATGATAAATACATGATGACCTTCAAAATAGCAGACTAACAGATGTTATATTTTTAGGAATTTGAGATTTCTTTATGTTGGTATCTTGGGATTTCAGAAGTCAGGAGGGTATATGGAGAAACCATGAAAGTTTATAATATTTGGGAAAATTAGACAAATTTTAGTAGCAAAGATTGTTGAAAGTTATGAATGTGCACAAGGGAAACATTAAGTATTCTAATAAAAAAGCGAAAACATTTAGCTTTGTTTACATATTAGTCCTCGACATCTCAGTGTTCTCGCGTTAGGTCCTTGGAGCATTGTAGTTATAAATTAACTAAGAGAATTAATTGTGCGATTTTAAATGTTTTTTATTGCCCGGAAAGACGTTGGTTTAAAAGATTATACTAATTTGAGGGAGTAAATGGGAAAAATTAAAACAAAAAAGTTCTAGTATTATCATTGTTTTGTAGTTCTAAACTATGAAAATCAGTTTAAAAAAAAATCCTATCTATTTTTCCTCAAAAAAGTCCTTTGTATTATACTTGCACAGGCATCTTAGTCCACGTCTTCTCTCTACTAATAGAATATAATGCAAACTCTTTGGTCCGTTAATCATTTTCCAAATTGATTCTAATTATTCAAGTTCTACGATCCCAGCTACAATAAACTCTCATTTAATTCCAATTGCCCATAGGCTATAAATGTAGTAACTTTTATTAAATTCAACAATATTATATTTAAGTTGTGTTTCATCTAATTATCTAGGGAGTTACCTATGAATAAATTTATTTTTTTTAATAATAATATAATAGTTTTTTTTAAGAAAGAAACGTAGGCTTACATTATAGCTTTTAAGGTGTGAGAAATAAAGTCTTGTCATAGCAGAGTAAAAGAACTTTCTTTCATCCCATAATATCATGTGAAACAAACTCTTGTAATGCACCCCTATGATTCTTCATGTGCAACTTCCCATATGCTACGAGTGAATCTTCATGAATTGCCACTCGCGAGTCTAATAGACTCCTCATGCCGCATGGTTGAGCCGTTGCGCATAGGGTGTCGCTGAGCCTTTCATATTTAGTTTGAAATTTTTTTTGCTCATAACAGAATGAGCAGATTTAAATATGTACTTTTCTACAAGGAAAATAAATGACCGTTTAAGTTGCGTTCAGTTTGTATAACATGATAGTTTTTTTAAAATCACAACTAATAATATGTGTATTTTTACACCTGTCATAGATCTAATATCTTTCTAATAAAAAAAAATCAATTAATCAGAATATTTATGTCCAATTTATTGAGTGGGAGGCATGGCAAAACAGTGACAGCTCATGGGCTTTTCTATAATTTACCCATTCTTTTACTAGAATTCTTGCCATTTTGGAGGGAGACTGCGTTGCACGTGCTTCCCCTTCTCCTTTCTCTTCTATTGCAGCAGCTTTGAACCTTCGTTATCCAGAGCTCAAACCAATAAACCCCTCCCTCTCTCACTAAACTCATCATCTCTCCCTCTCTCTCTCATGGCTCTCCTCTCTTCTCTCCCCTTCTCCAATCCCCCGTCTCAATTCCTCCCCAAAATCAAAATCAAATCTCTCCCTTACAAAATCAAGATTAAATTCATGCCCACAGCCTCATCCTCGTCCTCACCATCTTCAACCTCGAGATCGAGGCCCAAAGAGCTCGTCTTGGGCACCCCATCGGTCCCTTTGGAGAAGGGCAAGTATAGCTACGATGTCGAAACCCTAATCAACAAGCTGAGCAGCCTTCCGCCTCGTGGCAGCATCGCCCGCTGCCTCGACTCCTTCCGCTCTCGCCTCTCGCTCCCCGACTTCGCCCTCGTCTTTAAAGAGTTCGCCCGCCGCTCCGACTGGCAGCGCTCCCTCCGCCTCTTCAAGTACATGCAGCGCCAGCTCTGGTGCCGCCCCAACGAGCATATCCACGCCATCCTCATCGGTGTCCTCGGCCGAGAGTCGTTGCTCGATAAAGCACGCGAGGTGTTCGACGAAATGCCTGCTCACTCCGTGCCCCGCACCGCGCTCTCCTACACCGCCCTCATCAACGCGTACGGCCGCAACGGCGACCACGCCACCGCCCTGGACCTGCTGGCACAGATGAAGGCCGAGCGCATCCAGCCGACTGTCCTCACTTACAACACCGTCATCAATGCCCGCGCCCGGGGTGGGGTCCCCTGGGACGCGCTCCTCGGCCTGTTTGCTGAAATGCGCCATGATGGGCTTCGGCCCGATCTTGTAACTTACAATACTCTACTGGCTGCTGCTGGCGCGCGAGGACTTGCGGACCAGGCCGAGATGGTGCTGAGCACCATGCTCGAGGCCGGCGTGCTCCCAGACCATACTACGCATACTTATCTCGTTGACACGTTCGCCAAGCTCGGCCAGCTTAGCCGCGTCTCGGAGCTGCTCGCTGAAATGGAGGCTGCTGGGCACCTCCCGGACGCTGCAGCCTACAATGTGCTGATGGAGGCCCACGCACGGGCGGGTGCGGCAGGGATGCGATGGGCGTGCTTAGACAAATGCAGGCTGCTGGGTGCACCCCGAATGCGGCAACCTACAGCATACTTCTCAATCTTTATGGGAAGAGCGGGCGGTATGAAGATGTTCGCGAGCTGTTCCTGGAGATGAAGGTGGGGAACACGGAGCCGGATGCCTCTACTTATAATATCTTGATCCGGGTGTTTGGAGAAGGAGGGTATTTCAAAGAAGTTGTCATGCTTTTCCAAGACATGGTGGAGGAGAACGTGGAGCCAAACATGGAGACTTATGAAGGCCTCATGTTCGCCTGCGGGAAGGGCGGGCTCCACAGAGATGCAAAGGCCGTGCTTTCGCATATGATTGACAAAGGGGTGGTGCCGAGTGCCAAGGCCTATACCGGAGTGGTGGAGGCTTGTGGGCAGGCGGCATTGTACGAGGAAGCGATTGTTTCGTTCAACACAATGCATGAGATTGGTAGTTTACCCACGACCGATACATATAATTCTCTTGTGTCAACGTTTGCAAGAGGGGGGCTGTTCAAGGAGGCGGAGGCAATCTTGACGCGGATGAATGGGTCGGGGATTCAGAGGAATGAGGAGTCCTTCAATGGCTTGATACAGGCCTACTGCCAGGGTGGGCAATATGAGGATGCTGTGAAGGCTTATGCAGATATGCAGAAATCTAGGTGCGATCCAAATGTACGGACCCTAGAGGAAGTTCTCAATGTGTACAGTGCAGCAGGGTTAGTTGAAGAGAGCAAAGAGCAGTTTCAAGAGATCATTTCGGCTGGGGTCATGCCAAGTGTACTGGCTTACTGCATGTTGATATCTGTATATGCCAAGAATGACAGGTAACCTCGGAGAACTACTATCTTTGTTCTTTATTTGAACAGTATGTTTTATCTTTCTAGTTACTTGAAAATTAGTCAAGATTATGTGATTTTAGGAATGTTTGAATTGCAAACTAATTAGTGCTTATGTTTATCAACATCATACTAAATTTATGAACTGTAAAGCTTTTCTTCTTCAGAGGCTGTTCTGTTGAGTTCAGGGCTCACAGACCACTATTCTGTATTGTGGTAATGTGATGCTGGAGCGTGAACTCAAATTTTCTGCTGTCCACGTATTTTTTGTTGACTAGAGTTAATAAACAAATGTGTGAGTGAATTTTTAACTTTAAATTATGAAGGGAACTTTAAATTATGAAAGGAAGACTCTTGCAGAAGGGTTTCAAATTGATCAAAGCACGCACATTATAAATAATATTATTTCGAAAGGCATCCAACTCAAAATGAGGTCCTTGAGCTAATTGCCGAGTCCTACTGCAGATTGTTACTACACACACACACACACACACACAGAGAGAGAGAGAGAGAGAGAGAGAGAGAGAGAGAGAGAGAGAGAGAGAGAGGCTCCTTCGGGAAGGATTTGATTCTTTCTATTCAAACTCAATGTTATGAAACATAAATTGGAGATCCATTCCATTCAAGTTGATCTACACCATTATGAGTGCCCAAAAATTAAAAAAATTCAAGTATTTTAAATGATTTTATCCTATGTATCGAGTAGGCACAAAATGAACGGTTTAAATAGTGAGTTGGTTAGTTTAACAGTGTCGAATATTTCAAAGTTAATAAAAATTGGTATGTAAGGTTTTTAAGTGCTTAGATTATTATCAAATAGTTGGATAAAAAATTTGTATACCTAGAGTTATATATCTAAGCAACATGTCACTTTCGACCATCCATTTGTGCCTCGTATATGCATGAGCAAAAGACGTCAAAAGACTTCACTTTTTGTTTTTGGTCACTTAAATGATGTAGATCAACTTCAGCGGAGTTGATCATCAATTTGAATGACTGAATTTGAATAGGAATGACTCGGCCCTAAGTCCTTCCCGAAGGAGCCAAGTCTCTCTCTCTCTCTCTCTCTCTATATATATATATATATATATATATATATATATATATAGAGAGAGAGAGAGAGAGAGAGAGAGAGAGAGAGAGAGATAGACTTGTATCCTTCAAAAGGATTTGATCCGGATCCTTCCCACTCAAAATCAACCCTCCAACATTCGAATACAAGATCCACTCCGTTGAAGTTGATCTATACTATTTCAAGTATCTATAAACCAAAAATTAAGTGTTTTAAATACTTTTTGCCATCCATCAAGCGACGCAAAATGGACGGCCGAAAGTAGTGAGTTGGTTAGATCTATGTCTTTAGAGATACAAATTCTCGATCCGGCCATTTCATTATGATCTAAACATTTAAAAACCCCTATAAACTAATTTTTGTTAGATTTCAAATGTTCTACACCGTTAAACTAACCAACTCACTATTTAGGCGTCCGTTTTTCCCCTACTTGATGGATGGGCAAAAAGTATTTAAAACACTTGATTTTGGTTTATAGATACTTGAAATAGTATATATCAACTTCAACGGAGTGGATCTTGTATTCGAATGTTGGAGGGTTGAATTTGAGTGGGAAGGATCCGGGATCAAATCCTTTTGAAAGGATACAAGTCTATCTCTCTATATATATATATATATATATATATATATATGAAAATATTTACGAATCACAAATACATAGCCTAAAGAACAAAAAATACTATAGTGGAGACATATTTTAATCTAAATGCCCTGCATGTCCCTGGCAACTTTAGGCTGAGCTTCTAGGCAATAGTTTGGTTAATGAATGTCAGTCATGTCCATGAAACTGTGCTTCGGTTGAGATGGTTAAATGGTTAAACCTAAGAGAGTTTGTATTTGCTACATGGAGAAAGAATAGGAGTTATAAAATAGTAAACTCAAAGACAAATGATTGGGATTTTATTATATATGGTTTATACTTCATAGTTCGTATATTACACCTTTAAATCATCGGTTGATAGCCGAAATCTGTACTTTCTACAAGTAAGTTTGCTTTTGTGATTCTTGTGAAACAACGAAAGATAATTGCTCTACTTATATTTGGAATATCTTTTGCTCCAAAATTATGCAAATACAGGAAACTTAAAACTTAATATGGAGGGATTTCCATAACATTTTGTCATGCGCTGAAATATTCATGGCAAATAATGGAGGTACCAGTTGCAATTTCCACATGATAGAAGGAATTCTAAGAGCTCATATGTGAACACACACAAACACATATACATAACAACAATGTTTATTCATAACTTAAAATTCCAAGATAGATAGATGTAGAATCTTAAAATAGGCAACACAAACACTAGAGGGGAGTGAATAGTGTTTAAAATTTTCTTAATAAGAAATGTTAGTAACTTGAAAAAAAATTGACAATCACAGAAGTAAAATCAGAACGCAAACGCAAACACAAAGATTTTATCCTGATTAGGTCCTTTTGACCTACATATCCAGTCTCCAAGTAACCCGCTTGAGATTTTTCTTATCCCGATTTTGAAGCTTACAAAATCATACACATGTACACTATTTGACAAACACCCTTGCCAAATTTGTACACCTTTTCTCTACACCGAGAAGACCTTCCTTGAAAATGAGTACAATTAAATCCTATAAGTCTTGATTTGTATGTGGAAGTGTATCTATAGGAGACTTATATAGTTTCTCTTAGAGTTTCTTCACAGAATTAGAGTTGGGTGAAAAAAGAGACAAACTGAGGGAGTTCTTGTTTTCTTGAAACAGAATTTTTCAGAATATTTAGATCAAGAAAGAAATTTTGGAATGTTGTGTGTAAATGAGAAGAATTTTGATCTCTATTTATAGTTAGAGAATTCTGACCGTTGGTCAGTTAATATATTTAAATTTTTAATGAAAAACTGAGAAAAACGGTCAGAGTTTCAAAATATCACACAACTGTTTAATAAACAGTCATATTAGTCAACTTATAACTTGGGTTAGTCGACTTATGATACAGAAAATAGCTTGATAAGTCAACTTATAAAGGCATTAGTCGACTGATATGAGAAAGAAGCATTTCTAAGTTTATGTTGAACACAGATTAGTTGACTGGACTGAAGTATGAGTCGACTAGTCTGAGAGATAGAAGGATATTCAAGTCAGAACGGATATTTATAAGTCGACTATAATGGTTTATAAGTCGATTAGGAAAGTTGGATTGAAAAACTTTTGTTTCTGTAAGAAGACAGTAGTCGAATAATGTGAAAGTACAAGTCAACTAGACTGAGAAAAATTGAAATTGTAAATTTTTGTTGAGAATTATAAGTTGACTAGTTTGATGTATGTATCAATGTATCATGCTATAAGTCGATTAGGAAAATGTATAAGTCGACTTATCAGAGAGTGTGTGTGTGTGTGTGTGTGTGTGTGTGTGTGTGTGAATTAAGGCTTTTAACAAAATTCTAAATATATAGAAAAAATACAAACTATGTAAGATGTCTTCATGCCCTTGTACTCCTTAATATTCAATAATGAGCCATGTCTTCAGTAGATTTTGTTCATAAGTTCTGCAAGACATATTAGTGTACAAAAATACACAACAGAACTAGTTTGTTATCATCAAAACATATTAAACAATATGTGTGTGTGAGAGGCAAGATCCAACAATAGATACATACATACATGCATATGTACGTACATACATACATACATCAACTATAACAAATATGCTCATAACTACTGTTCACAAATTAAACTATAGTTAGTTGTTTGCATACTTATTTTATAGCTATAAACAAACCAAAATTCTCATATTGATCTCTTCACTCTTACTGGATTATCTAACCGAATAACATGTAATATACATCATAGTTCTACAAATCTTAGACAACAAAATATCTACAAAAAATTTCCAAAATAAGCTTCAACAACCCCAAAAAATGGGATGTTCCAATCTTCTCATTGTACCTTTGAGCAGTTCCTGAGCCACACTACACTGAAAATATTGGAGGGTGGGGGGGCGCATGCGTGTGTTTGTGTTTTTGTAGGATGAGCTAATAGCTCAATAAGTTAGAGACATGCCAAGCAACTTATGTTTAAAAATTACCATAGAATGTATAATAGTACATACATTTGGTTCTTGTGGATCAAAGCATAAAATGGTGTAAAAATAAATGCTTTACATGTAATGTTTTTCAAAAATATTTTCATGCATTTGGAAATTAAGTTGGTCATGTTCTAACACGGTCAACACTTTCCACTCTGGTTGATTAAGTCACTTGTGGTTAGACTGACAAATCAAAGGTCTGTATACATAAACTCTCATATAGAGGGGACACAGAGAGAGTCATCATAACTTATTATTGTATTTATATCACCATATTTGTTGAATGGAGGTAACACATGGACAACATATGCATACTCATCCAATATTTATTCCAACAAGGCACAATATGACTCAATATCATAATAAGATTCAAATTACATACTTAGGTCTACATCAAGATATAAACCATTAATAGTTTATCAAGTATTAACTAAACTTGAATATCAAAATTTTTAAATTACGTCTTATATGCAAAGATCAATAGAAGAAATATATATATAGTTTCACATAAAATACCTTACTCGTAAAATTTCGAAATTCATAAAACAAGACATGTAAGACATGCATTCGTCACTTATCGTGCGGCCCTCGTAAAAGTTTCAAGTGTGACCCCAAGAGGTATTCTCTCAAACTCCTTAAACCCTTTGTATCAATCAAAATCACACTATACTAATTAGGATTCCCAATTCTAAAATTATTCACTAGAGCTACAATTCTAATAATCTCAGAAATAACATCATACATAGCCTTAAAAAATTTGAAAACATATACTTAGGAATCTACTAATCACTAGCAAACATACCTTTTCAAATCAAGTTATTCATACATATTTCACAACACAAATATTATTATTATTATTATCATTATTATTATTTAATGACTTGATATATATATCATGGTTTCAAATATTAGCTGATTCCTATATATACCGGCAATATCATATTGGTTTTTAATGTATTCAATATGATATTAAGCCTATAATATAAGTCGATATTGGACCAATATGGATATTTACAATATTGATATTAAAAACCAGTGGTCAATTCCCGATACCATTACCGAGATTTTAAACCATGATATCTATATATATTACGCATATCATGTAAATTTAGGGAAGAGGATTTTCTGTGATTATTGCTTCACTTGAAGATTTAAATGGATTTTCTCATTTATGATTCTTTATGATTCTTTATTTATTTTATTTTAATTATCCTTTTGGTCATTTAAATTCCCCCATTCATCTCTTTTGAGTAAAATTATAAGACATAACAAGTTAATGTTTACGATGGAATAGTTTTTGACCCTAGGAAGACATGCCAATTTGGATTAACTTTGTTTTTAAGCTTAACTATCACGCCCCGCTTCCCAAAATACGTGAAAACGGAGTCGTGACGAGAGTCGACGATGTATATACGCGAGAAAAATATTCTACATATACACACTAAGTCTAAAGTAACCTGAACAAGGTATATAATCATCTATAAAGGCACTAAAATCACTGCAATAATACATATAATGTCTAACACAATGATAGCATTTGAATAGGAAATGAATAATGACTAATAGCAATGTATAGAGAATCAAGAAACTACAGAAACAATAGGAATAAAAAGGAAGATAAGAATACCAGAATAGGTAGAGGGAAACTCTAGCTCCTCGCAACATGTACGGCCTCATCGAACACCTGATCAATAACATAAAACGTATAATATCTAGACGTGCAAATACAGGGTCGTCAGAAAGCGACCTAATGAGTGTGTAATAAAAGGGAAAGTGCTCGTGTATGATAAACAGTGTTTACAACATGATAAACTGTGCATAAAAGAATTGATAATCGATATCATGAACAAGAGTATGAAAATATGTACTGAAATTAGACTATAATGACATAATAAACAATAATAAGGGTAGTCAGTACTAGAGACAGTGACCAAATCAGATCATGTATATCATCGGTAACCAACATAGCATACATGTATCAGATGTCTATTATATCTTATAAGAGTACAATCAGGTGAGTACAGTCAATTACAATACCTAAAAACAGTTTTTCATTATCAATTAGGTCAGCAAATACCAATTGTCACATATAATAAACGCATCTCATACTACGCCTACTACACGTGTCAATCAGGGTCCTAAGTTATTGAAACTGATTGGTTGAAGACATTGTTCATACTTTAGGTGTGTCCCATACATACCCAAGACCACGGCCTCGGTTTCCTAGCGCTGAACCAGACCTGTACCGCTAGGTACTCAGTAACAGTAACAGTAGTAATATCAGATGGATGCCAGTCATCCTCAGGAACCCAGCAGTGGAACCATCATTTTGATTGCACCACCTGTATCCTAGGTCCACCCAAAATACAGACGTTGTCTCTTCTATCAATCTTCCCAATCTCAGTGTATGTTGTCTTTTTACATTATTATTTAATTCAGTTAAACAATCAACATCCATGTTGCTAGAATACTGAGACGATGGGGTGACAGTAACGGTAACAGTGCAATAACAGTAATCGTATACACTAATATGAACAGTGAACAATATCAGTAACTGTATATACGATGAACAATAAGACTGTACATGGTGTTACGGTCTAACAATACTTTTTCAGTGACTTTCAGTAACATGAATAATACAATAATAGTCCTGTATTGTCTAGTCAATGTACAATCTCATAAAAACTGATCAAAATCTCATCTACTCATATTGTAAATATAACTATAAAGAATCCATCAACCCATAATCTTAACATAGTCATTATGAACATCACACATCAAACCATGCTAGGGTGTCTGATACAATAACCACAATCTTAAAAGACTAATAATAAATCAGTTCTCTCATCGCTATCAATCTCTCCAATCCTCTAAGTCACAAATAACTGAGACTAGATAACTGCTATCCTACTCTGAGTATATTTTATTACCGATAATAATGAAATCACTCTCACAGTAACTCTATCTTTGTAATAGTTATGAGTATCCGATGCTGTAAATTACAAGTCCAATAACAATTAATCAGTGGTAAATTAGAAACCCTTGCTTCCGATAACCCAAACTAACATCATATTAACACTTCAATATCAAAGGTAAAATACTCACACACCTGATCATAATCCAACAAGATCAAATCCCAATTAAACACTGATCAAGATCCGATATAAGGAACAAAAATCTTAAATTAAACCCAAGTCCAACTAAGTCCATATACTAATCTAAACATATTTAATTTGTCTCAATATTCAAATAAAATAATCACCAATTAAATGACTATCAGTTCTACAAAATAACTCACATGAAATCCACCCTGAAGAAATCCATCTATAATTTCAATTAACTGATAAACCTCTCATTTATTAATAAACCCAAATCCTCAGCTAATCATCATCTGATTTATCACCGAATAATAGAATATTAAGTCAGGTAATTAATACACACAAAACCTTCCATTATCCTCATATATAAACTATACCAATCTCAAGATCAAATCAAGTCCAAGTCTCAAGTATATCACACATATTTCTGAATCCCAAAATAGTAAACTAATAAATATGAAATGATACTTTAATATCTCAGTATCCTAAAATGGAGTTCATTTATATTTTAACATCAAGATCATAATCTGGCCAACCATCTAAAATATATCTAATTATCTCATTTCATATAATAATCCAAGTCCAATAATCCATTCCATGACCGAAATATTCACTTCCCAACTTATTCAATACCCCCGATCAAAATAGTCAATCATTAGAACTGAACTTTAAATCATAACATCACGATCATTCTAAATTCTAAAAATCAACAGATTTAATTATTTAGCAGAATAACTATCAACGACATCAGACATGAAACTTAAGTATTCACATGGAATAACACCAACACATGAAATGACAAAATAATTGCATAATTTAAATAAACAAATAAACAATACACTCGCTGGTATAAATAAATAAATAAAAGAGCAACAAACAAACACTCACATGAAATGACGCGGTTTTGAATCCGATCCCCGTCTGGTCTTCACTGCACGAACCGCTACTGATCTACGGATCATCCCATGGATCAGTCTTCGAATCGTCAGTGTATCGGGTCCATAACGAGCACGAATTCGGATCGGATCCGGGTCTCACCAAACAGGTCCGAAACGCTGTGACATGCAACCATACACACACGTTGATATACAAACACATACGTACACATACACGTACACATATATGTATATACTAACACACACAACACACACATGCATGTACACGAAAGACACATGCGTACACACTCACGCCAACATCACACAATAAACACAAACTCACACACACGCACAACACCACACACACTCTCACGCACACACATGCATCCAATTCACAACACATTATTTACACACTAACCAATTCACAGCGCACACACACTCTTAATTTAAATAAACACAACCAGTAATACCTACATCTATATATGTTTTTAATTAGTAACATCCATGCATGCACATACAAATATAAACTTATCAAGCACATAATATATTATTACAAACCACCTAAAATATATTAACGCACATACCTCACATATGTAACAGAGAGGGAAGAAGAAGGTACTCATGCAAGGGGCTGTAGCGGCGATGGTAGAGATCTCCATGGGTGATGGCGGAGCTCGCAGAGAGCGTCTTCGGCTCGAGGGTCTTGCCGGGAAGGGTGTGAGTGTGCTCGCACTTACGGGCGGCGATCGGCGGCAACCCACGGAGAGGTGGGAGATGTCATAGTTGTTAGGCTCATGGTGATGCTTGGATGATGGTGGGGGCTTGGTGTGCCATGCCAATGGGAGAGGAGGGAGATGACAGCCAAGATGGAGGTGGGTGCTTGCAGCCATGGTGGCGCCATGGATAGCAGGGGCTGAGTTGCTGGGGCTGCTGCTGTGCTCTCTGTTGGAGAGGGCTCACGGCAGCATGATGGGGGATGGAGTGCGCCAGTGGTTCGGCCTAAGGGTGCAGGCCAACGGAGGGAGATGGGCTAAAGTTGAGGGGAGCGTGCACAGGGCTGCGCCAACAGCAGCACGGGGCGCTGTGCTTAAGCCATGGAGAAGTCCAGGGAAGATCGGAGAAGGAGCAGAAGGTCGGGCTGTGTTGTCGTGCTCCAGGAAAGGAGAGGGCTCAGTTGTGGAGGGTCTGGTCTTGGGGTGTGGAGGAGAGGAGCCCTGGGCTGTCCAAGGGGAAAGGCAAGGCGGATGCATGGACGAGGAGGCTTGGGGTTTATATAGAGATAGGAGGGGGAGAGAGAAATGTGAGGAAGAGATAGAGGGAGAGGGTTAATCGTGGGGGTGTACGTGAGAGAGAGGAGAGGGGCAGGTGGAGATAAAGGTGGTTGAAGTTGGGTGCAGGTGGATGACGTGCGTTATGTGGGGAAGATGGAGGATAAGTAATGGTTAAATAATTTTGTGTGGCTAATTATAAAAAATGTTAATAAGAATGTTGGTTAAGGCTTTGGATTTGGGAATGGGTTGCAGGAGTTCGAAACTTTGAAAAGGTTCTTTACAAAGAGTGTGTGTGTGTGTGTGTGTGTGTATTTTTTGTGCCTAACCAATAATGTGGGTCGGACCTAGGCCAAGCAAAAAGAAAACGAAAGAAAGATAAAAGAAATTGGGAGTTGGGCTGGGCTTGAACAATAAAGAAAAAAAATGAGAAAAGAAAAGGAAAAGGATGAGTGGGCTTGGGCCTATGGTTGGGCTTGCATGAAAAAGATATAAACATGGAAGGAAAAGAGGTAAGGGAAGATGGGCTTGGGCTTGGAAAAAATTAAAAGAAAAATTAAAAGGGAAAAAGATAGAAGAGAAAAAAATAAAGGAAAAAGAATGAAAATGAAAATGGGGGAATGGGTTGGGTTTGGATCAGAACATGAAATAATAATACTTAACATAAATAATAATAATAATAATAGAAATTGTAACAATTAGTTATGATAACCCACGTGAAATATTAATAATACTTCTAACAAAAATCATATATACATATTAAAATACTATACTACATATTAAATCATGTATTAGAAAGTATGGGTATTACATTAACCCTCAAGGAAGGAGATGATAAGAGTTGAGAATCCAATTAGAAATCGAGGGTTTAGGAGAGGAGTACCTTTCCAAGATTGTGAAATCCAGAGAAAGACCTCTTCGTTCTCCTTGCTCGTCTTCTTGTTCTTCTTCTGCACCTTTCTCGTCTTTCTTTTGCTAAATTTGTGCAATATAAATATTAAAGGTTTATCTTTTTGCATCTTATCAAAAAATTTCCTTACATTTTCCATTTTACAAACACGTGCATTTGTACATGCATAAAGACTAGTGGGGATAATAGGGCTCTATAAGGCGAGATGCTGGAAAACATTTTCTCATTCCACATTGGCAATTATCATCTCTTGTCCATTCTTACAAATGATGCAACATTTGGGCTTCTTAGATGATGGGGTAAATACTTTAGGATGTGTTTGATAGAGGTTGGCTCTCCAAGTGCCGCATTCAATGATTACAACAAAATAGGTATGTGGAGCTTTCCTTCTTTTGGATCTTTCTAACTTATATATCTTGGAGTCAATTAAACATTGGTAAGTTCCCTCGCTGATAGGATTCTATGTAATGCCACTCCCTATATAAGGTCTCCTGTCTTTACAACCTGAGCCTCATAATGAGAAATGCCTATTAATCAGAATTCCAGATGACATGAAGCTGAGTACATACATTACTTTTGGTTGCAAAAGATTTTTTAATTTTTGGGTTCTCTATTATTAAAAACAATTTAGGATGTGGGTCCATTTTGTCTTTATGCTTATACTATACATGTCTGAGACATGAATGCAATTCCCTATAGCAAATCTTGTCATTGCATGAGCTTAAATTGCATGACCATGATAAGTAAGTGCACCTAAAAAGGTTGGCCTTCAAGATGTAATTGCAAGGACCTGCCTTATCCATAGTTACTTATCTAAGGAATTTGACAATAAGTCATCCAGGGTTGATTTTGGATCAACGCTGATTATATAACTTTTTAAGGCCCCATTTGGAACTTGAATGAGCTCATACCCACTTTTTGTGGTATAATACTTTATGCCACGTAAGGAATAACATACCTAATTTGGATGTGATCTTTAGATTATCAGGGGAATTTTGGGAATAAGAGAAGACAAATTTGATCACAAGTGACTCCTAGTTTCTTGGTAATTTCATATGACCAAAATTGTAATTTTCCCATCTTCAATTTTAATCCATAGCTTAGCCCTTTTTACAAGAAAGGGGTTGAGTAGTGATGGTGATGATATGAATTGAAATTTAAAAACAATGATACTTGGATGGAAGTTTCCCCAGTATGTGTTGCCTTATTCGTTGCATATGAAGTATGTGCTAAAGTGTAATGTCACATGAAAACATTGGTTATCATTTTGTTCTACACTAACAACATTTTTTTGGTCACAAGTTTTGACGCAGAACCGGGGGGGATTAGGGTTTATGGGAATTGGGGAAGAAAAAACAGAATGAGGACTTCGCACGCAGGTGAATGTCTCAACCCCTTTATGCTTCACACATAAAGATTTCAAAAAAAACACAATTAGGGTTTCACAAGTTCACAATATCAATCATTCCGTACAAAAGTATTTGTAGAAAGAGGCCACATGCACTACTTGTGCCTCAATAAAAGAAAATAAAAATAGCAACTTATGCACCATACATGCACATACTCAACTAACTAAAAGAACTATAAATAATACTAAATAAAAGAACTACAAATTCTCCCTGATTGGATCTCCGTCTCTTGTGCGAGTAGGGCATCCAGGTCGGTTGGATTGTCAATGTCCCCATTAATTCTCCCCTGGTTGGAGAAAACTCGTCCTCGAGTTTTAAAATACGAAATCACGAAAAATCTCAAACGTAAAGGCTGGATTGGATGTTGGCCATGGCTCCTATATCTATGAACTCCAGCAAATCCCCATTTCTTATAAGACGTCCCCGTCAAAAGACTTGAAATACCCATCTGGCAATGTCAACATGGAAGGTTGAATCGACGATGATTTGTTGGACAAAGAAGTGATTGACTCTTGACTGTTGTGGCACTAGCTTAAGCTCTGCTTCAGGCTCGAGCTCAGACTCAAGTCTTTGGATTAAAATTTGAACTAAGCTTGAGCCTTATATTTGGTTCAGACAATGTCGATGTGAAAAGCTGCAACGAAGTAATCAATGTCATTGCTAATAATGTTGGAATTTTGAAGGTGATACTAATGACAAGTTTAGCATCAACGAAGATGTAGATAATGGTTATCCTTGAGTCTTTGCGGTAAAGACATCATCTCATACTCGAATGGTGGCTTTGTCTCAGAAATCATAATGATGAAACCGATGATGTGGCGATTGATAGAGGAGATGGATGGAACTCATCAAGGGGCTGATTAACCTCTATGGCAACGTGGATGATGATTCTTTTGCTGAGAACAATGGCTGATTCAGCAGTGAATACAAGGGAATTTAGTCGATGACAAAACTTGTCCTTTCAATGATGAAACATACTCGATCTTGGAATCTTTCCTAGTTTCTCTGGATGTACCTCTAGTCCTGGCCCAAGATATGACTTTGAACTTGGCTCGGGATCTAACTTTTGCTTGGGCATAACTGGCTCTAGATCTAACTTTCGCTCGGGCATAGTTGCACGTATCTCGTGTGTGTTTTCTCTGAATAGAAGTTTGAGGGCTCTGAGTTTCATAAGAATCTTATTCATCATTTTGTTATCCATTATGTCGGAACTTGGTCGTGGAGTGAAGAACGAGATCAGTGTTGGAAAAGGGAGGGGTGAACGTCGGCTAAAAGAAGAGGTCGAAGTCGGCTTGATTTGGAAGATGTGCTGGCAGCGAGATCTAGGTCGACGACAGTGTTGGAGGTCGAAGGTGTTGTTGGGGGTCGAAGGCGAGAGTGGATTAGTTGTTGGGGAGAAAAAGAAGAGTGGAGAAATTTAGGGTTTGGAGAGAAGAAGATGAACAACTTTTATTTTAGGTCACAATACTATTCATGATGAACAATATTTTTTTCAAAGGAATATATGGGAATTTTAGAAGGGTCTTTGTTCTCCTATGGAAGAAATTAGGATTTTTGGCTCTGATACCAAATTTGATGTAGAACAAAAGGGGAAAATTAGGGTTTATGAGAATGAAGAAGAAAATAGAAAATTAGGACTTCACACCAGGTGAACTCTCACCCACTCTATGTTTCATACATAAAGATTTCAAAAGAGACACAATTAAGGTTTCACAAGTTTTCAATAGCTCAATCATTAATTCCAAATAAATCCCTACAAGAATATTTATAGAAAGAGGCCATGTGCATTACTCGTGTCTCAATAAAATTAAATAAAAGAAATAATAAAAAACTACTAGTACATCGCATGTGCATACATTCAACTAACTAAAAGAACTAAAAATTCTCCTCTGGGTTGGATCTGCGTCTCTTGCACGAGTAAGGCTTCTAAGCCTTGGCTAGATCGTCAATGTCCCCATCAAGTTTCTTCTTAAAATTTGTAAAAAGGTGTTTCCCTCATAAAATTATGAAATGTCTTTAGAACTTCTGTCACAATGCTTGTTTACAACATTTAGAATTGTTTCATTTACAATGCTTATGTACACTTATTTAGAATTATTCCATTGAACACTAGCTAACTTAAATTTCCTTCTTGTTTTGTCAAGTCAAGAATGTTACGATGAACTTTTTAAGTAATTCTGCACTGTTAATGTGTATGTTGAATGTAGTACTGTTTTATTTGCCACGCAGTGTATTGATGCAATAGGATAGGGAAAAGTTTGATAGATTAAATTTGAGGCATATCCATTTCATTAGACTTCTCATAAACTAACTTCTATAACTGACCGTGTCTAGTCTCCAGAGGCTGAGTTAATATTTAGTGTCTCAACTTCTTGGATGATTGCAGAGGGGAAAGGGGGTTAGTGGTTCATGTAAGCAAGAGGGTGTCATTTGACTGTTATTGCTCTCTGCATTGTTATTGGTACCATTGACATTGAATTTTACTACTTTTTTTTGTTCTTTTTTTTTTTGGGTGGGGGGTGGTTGGGGTTTTTTTTTTTTTTTTGTTGGGGGGGGGGGGGGGGGGGGGGGGGGGGCAAAAACTAATATCTTTAGCTATATGCACTAACCAATAGTTCTTTCCACTAACATTTTACTACTTTTTTGCAAATGCATAGCATGATATGTGATGGCACTCTGAGATGTATGCAATATTAACAATTATGGCTATTGCTTACACACACACACACACATATATATGTATCACACACACACACACATATATATATATATATATATAATATATATATAGTATATGAAAAAAAGTGCTCCTAGTAGGTCTCCTTAGATTATAATCTAAGGAAGAGGCCTAAAATACCACCATGGAGCATCTCTAAGGATGATCCACTCCATTCATTTTGATCTACATATCTTAAAATGATTGTGTATAAAACATACGCTATATATATAATATATATATATATATATATATATATATATATAATATATATATATATATATATATATATATTGCGTATGTTTTTCAATTTGATTCATTTTCTCTTTTTTCTTTTCAGAAACTACGGAAAAATCTTCATGGTCACTTTGTTTTGAAATTAGATCCACACATGTGTGCATGGTCTTTTTTTTTTTTTTTGGCCATCAACTATGCAGTATTTACTTTAGCATTGCTCTTAAATTGCAGGTGGGAAGAGGCATACCAACTGCTGGAAGAAATGAAAACAAGTCGGGTTTCCAACACTCATCAGGTGATTGGATCAATGATTAAGGGGGATTATGATGATGAATCGAACTGGCAAATGGTGGAGTATGTCTTGGACAGATATAACTCTGAAGGTTGTGGTTTTGGTTTGAGACTGTACAATGCTCTCCTGGAAGCACTTTGGTGGCTGGGGCAGAAGGCACGGGCTGCTAGGGTGCTTCGTGAAGCAACAAGACGCGCACTCTTTCCAGAGCTATTTCGTCAAAGCAAACTTTTGTGGTCTGTCGATGTACATAGGTAACATAGTCCTTTCATGTTCTCAGTCTTCGTTTTTCTCTTAAGTTTGGTTGTCCATACATCCTTTATCTTGACTTCAAAACCTTATGTTCATCATTAGGATGTCGGTAGGTGGGGCTCTTACAGCCATATCAATGTGGCTTAATGAAATACAAGAAAAATTCCAAAGAGGGGAAGATCTTCCTAATTTAGCTGCTGTTGTTGTAGTGTAAGTTTCTTATGAACCCTATCCTAACTTTATATCTTTCATTTTATATTCCTTGATTCATCTACTAATTGAGGCGGGTTAAGTGAAAACTTATTTACTCTGTGTTCCAAATCCTTGCAATCTGCTGACAATATGTTGATCATGGCCCAATATTTTTGGGAAAGGGGATTCATACTACTTGATTTGCTTATGTGTTCTACTTTCAGATATAAACTATGTTTCTTTTCTCTCACATGATTGAAGCTTGTATATTTCAACCCCTTTCCCTTTCCTATGCGCATGTGTTTGCTTGTATGTGGCGCGCTCGCGTGTTTTTTTTTTTGGTGGGGGGGTGGGGGGTTAGTGGGGTTCTTTTTCTCTTCTTCTTCTTTTTTTTTTTTCTATTTTGGGTGTCTGTTTTTTCTTTTATTGATGGACATGCTTACCCATGTTTCCCCCCAAGATTCTCTTTTACACTTGTGTTTAGTATTAAACAAGCAACAAGATGTTTTTTATGACTTTCTTTCTTTTGTTGAAACCAAAAACAATTTGAGTTCCCTATTGGGTACTGGGAGGATAAAGAGTAGGAAGGATTAAATTCATATCCTGTCATCATACTCAACTTTTGAAAAGGTTCATTCATTTCTGCAAGTGAAATTTTTTGAACATTCATAATGACATTGATCTGTTTGTTTATCAGACGCGGAGAAATGGAGAAGAGTTCAGTGGCCAGGTTGTTACCTGTTGTGAAGGCAGCTTACTCATTTCTGAGGGATGGAGTGTCTCCATCTTTCCACTTTCCTGGGTGGAATAAGGGCCGCATTGTCTGCCACAGGTCTCAGATGAAACGGCTTCTCACAGCAATTCCTGAGCGACCGTCTGATGAATCTGTCAACGGTTTTGTTCCTATTACAAATTCAGGTTTCCCTCTTCCAGGAACCCGAATATATACTGCAGACATTGACAGTGACGAGCAAAGCATTACTCATGGGACCAGTGACAGTGAAACAGAATCAGAGCTCATGGCTGCTGCAGCCTGATGGAAGTCACAACAGAAGTGGAGCTCATGGCTGCTGCAGCCTGATGGAAGTCACTGGATGAAAACCAGGTCTATATTTTTGAGTTGCTGGCTAGTAATTGCAAATTTTTCGTGCATGAAGCAAAAGAGAGGATATTGATGCTTATGGTAAGGTGAAAAGTGATCCAAGGATGGGTTCCTTCGGGCATTCAGCCAAACGCATTGCACTGTAATGATGTCCTCTTGGCCTGGCCAGCAGCGTAACATTTTTCTGTGAAGATGCAGACGATGGAATTTCTCCGAGTGCCATAAGGCCGAATCTAATACTTGAATTGCTGGTTTGGTTTCAGATGGCTTCATCTCAGGCCTCAGTTGTATTTTGTGATGCTCCATCATGCAACCATGGAATAGGAGGAGAAACAAGGAGAGTTGCTTTTTGTTATTGTAGTTGGATGAGCACAAAGTCTAGTTTGTACAGTTCAGGACCAACAGTTCCTGTGCTCAATTGTGAGTTATTTTAAAGCTTGTTAATAAGAGGAAAGCAAGAGGGTTTCCCAATTCTATTATGATATTCTCTGGCTCTATGAAATGCATACCCCATCTTACTTTTCAATTGTGAATCACACAAGCTTCTTGAGAAATGAGACTGTTCCTATAGTAGGATTCTTCAATTTTATATTTGCTGACCACCATCATTTGATTTTATCTTGGAATACTGCAATTAAATAAAAGCATGTTTGCTTCAAGGTTCCAGGGAAAGAAAAATCTATTCTATATTCTAAAAAGAATTGTCCAGTGAACAGTATTTGATTACCTTAGAACATAATGGCAATCTCAATCATCATTTTTTATCATAGTACAATTTTGACATGTAAAGAGAACCAGACAACTGTGATATGCTCTTGAAATAAAGGAGGATCTAAGCGCGTCATAGTTGAAGTAAACCAGAAAATTTGTCCAGGTTTTGATACTTTAGCAGCCAAGATGCTAATTATCTTAGTTGAGATCTCATTTTTATCAATGTTATGTTGCATTAATATTAAAAGGGTGGGAGTGGATTGTGGGAGTGCCATGTTCAAGTCTTGAATATGACGTGTATTAAAAAGAAAACAATTCTAACAATTTTCAACTGTGACATATAGAAATCTAATTTTGTCATCTCAACTAAATATTTTATGCAGTGCATGTGGCCGAGTGATGGCCTTGGGTTTGTTAAGAGCCCCGCTGACCCACATGTCACCATTTTGAGTCCCACTGTGACATATTTGTAGGGAGAAAGGAGATAGAGGTGATAGAGGCAGATGGCACAGAGATCGGAAATCAAAGGAGCATGAACAGCGCATTGAAGCAAACCAGGATAGCTCCCGGTCGACCGCCTGGTCGACCGGTGGAGAAGGCCGGTCGATCTCCCAATCGGCCGTGTGCACAACGTGCACAGATGTATCTCGGTTGACTGCCCGGTCGACCCACTGTATGAGCGCTGCTCTCTGTTGGTGCCGGTCGACCTCCCGGTCGACCAGGCACAGGGATCGGTCGACCAACAGACGCGTTTCTGCTGTCTTTTCTAGATTCGGATTCCTTTCTATTTAGGATCGAATCCAATCAGGATTTTCTAAAACCCTGGGACTCTATGACTATAAATAAGGGCTAGAGTCATCATGTATTGTATCTCTGAAAATACCTCAAAGTATCCCTCTCGTATTAGTTTGTATTGATTGTAGAATCAATAAAAATCTCTCTCCCCCTTGCCCCGAGGACGTAGGCAAATTGCTGAACCTCGTTAAATACTGTGTTGATTTGGTTTCTCTATTGTTTCTTTGTTCTTGTCGTGTTGGGTACATCTCTGATTGCATCTGTATCCGTCTGGTGTGGATTCCTCAGAGAGGTTGTTGCCAAGGCGCGCGCAACAAGTGGTATCAGAGCATCCCAGGTTCAGCGTGGGATCGTGTGTTGATTCTGAAGGCATCAGTTGTTGTTTGGCGGAGATCGTGTGTCGATCTCGGAGCAGCGTTGGGACTGTTGTGGGATCGTGTGTCGATCCCAAAACAACGTGTGGATTGCTCGAGGAATCAATTCGAAAGAGTGGATAGTTTCGGAAACTCTTCGAGGGTTTCGCGTGGAGGTCATATCTTTATTTAGTTTGTTTTATCTAACTCCGTTTGTTTCCGCATTGCTTTGAGCAATCAGTTGAGAAGATGGCTGGAGAAAGTACATCGTCGGGGAAATCTGTAAATCAACATCCGTTGAGGATTGATGTGGTGAAGTTTGACGGCAAGAATAACTTCGTATGTGGAGATGTGAGGTGATGGATGCGCTGACGGCATCGAACCTCGAAGACACTCTACGGTTAGAGAAGAAGAGCGATTCAACTACTGAAGAAGATTGGGAAAAGATGAATCGGACATCGTGTGGCTTGATCAGGTCTTATTTGACACAAGACATCAAGTATCATGTGTTGCATGAAACATCAGCGAGGCAGCTGTGAGAGATCCTAGAGAAAAAGTATCTGACGAAAAGCGTCGAATCGCGGTTGTAGTTGAAGAGTAAGCTTTATCATTTTCAGATGCAAAGAGGATGCTCCATCAACGAACAGATGAATAGCTATACAAAGCTTCTTATAGATCTAGTTAATGTGGATGTGGAGATCGATGAGGAGGATAAGGTGATAATTTTATTGAATTCTCTTCCTCAAGAAGAGTATGAGACTTTACTCTAACGTTGATCCATGAAAGAAAATTCCTTGACTACAATGAGGTGTCTGCTGCTCTTGTGAGTTATAGAAACAGGACAGACTGTCTTTTTCGGGGGGAGCAACAGCAGAGGCATTACGGTAAGAGGCAGGAGTTCCAATAAGAAGGGAAAGGTGATCAGGGAAGATCAAAGTCCAGATCATGCTTCAAAAATCTGAAGAGGAATCAGTGCGCCTTGTGCAAGGAGTTAGGGCACTGGAAGTTGATTATCCGAAGGCTAAAGATAAGAAGAAGGGGCCGATAACCGAGGCAAATTTCGCAAAGGTGGTAAGTGCTCATACCAGTACTTCACAGGCGGATGGATCGAATTCAGATTCATCGGTATTCTCTCTCTGTTACTACTCCTACTGATGATTACTCAGATAATACTGAGTGGATCTTAGATACAGGAGCTACCTATCATCTGTGCCCGAACAGGGCCTGATTTTCTAGCTTTGAGAAGCTAGATGGATGCTTCACGGTCATGGGTGATGATCATCTGTGTAATGTGGAAGGGATGGGTACAGTCCGTATCAAGATGTTTGATGGGATAGTATGAGAACTGAAGGAGGTGAGATATGTACCTCAACTCAAAAGGAATCTTATCTCTGTTGGCGCTTTGGAAGCGTTGGGTCTTATGGTATCTATATGAGATGGTGTTCTCATGATGACCAAAAGCTCAATGGTGGTGATGAAGGGCATCCGCCGGAACCATCTCTACTACTTGAAGGGTAGTACAGTTACAGGTCAGGTGGAGACTTTTATTTCTTCAGATGATGGTTGCACACAGGTCTGACAAGTGAAGGTCGGACATGGAGATGAAAAGTCTTTGCAAGCTCCTGCAAAGAAGGGATCATTGGAAGGCGCTGCTACCTGCAATTTGGTGGGTGAACACGGCGTTCTGGATAAGAAGAAGGTGAAATTCAGCCTCAGTACTCACCGTTTTGAAGGTCTTCTTGATAGTGTTCACATAAGCGTTTGGGGACCTTCTAAGACTGTATCGCTTGGAGGTCACATGTACTTTATCTCTTTTATTGATAATTTATTTAGGCATTGTTGGATATATCCCAATGAGATAAAGGTGTGATGCCCTAGATATGTTGGTGAAGTGAAAAGGAATAATGGAGAAGCAGACAGGTAGGAAAATCAAGGAGCTACAGATTGGCAATGTTGAAAGATACATGGACCAATTCCTATGATTTAGCCAGAACACTGGTATTGGTACTCACTTCACAAAAGTATACATGGTTGGCTAAGGAGGTATACTGTTCCTTACTGGAGAAGGTTCGGTGGTTGTTGTCTAATGCACGATTAAACAAATCATTTTGGGCTAAGGCGATTGTGTATGCTAGCCATCTCATAAATGGATTGTCATCAATTGCGATAGGAGGTAAAGCTCCACTGAAAGTTTGGTCTGGGAATGCTACTCAAGGTCATGATTTGCTGCGAGAATTTAGAAGTCCGGCCTACTTTAGTGCCAAAGATGGCATGGTGAATCCGCGAGTAAAGAAGTTTGTATTTTTGGGTGTCAAGAGAAATATGAAAGGTTACAGGTTTTGGAACCCCAAAAATAAAAAGATCGTGTTTAGTCGGCATGTCACGTTTGATGAGACTTCAGTGTTGAAGTCTACCGTCTCTCAGCAGGTGGAAAGGACGAAGATCAAGGAAGTATCGCAGCGGGTGGAGGTTGATGCTACTCTACCATCTTCAGTTGGTTCGGTATCAGTGAGGACTTTACCGGAGGTGACACCGGATGAAGATCATATAGCCAGTTTTGATGTTGAACAGGTTAAAGACATTGATGAGAATGTCGAATTGTTTGCAGCCATTGGAACTAAGATAAAACCACGAAAGTGGGTGAAGAAGTATGAATCTCAAGCTTGTGGCCGCGACAAGCTCAAGGTGAAGGCCGTTATTCTCCATGACGGTAGTAAGGAGGTTCATATAACTCAGCCGATAGGTTCGTTGCTGAAGACTTAGTCACAGGTATTTGAGCTTGATAGAGCTCATTTTCCAGAAACTATGGTTGGCTTGATCCCTTGGGCAAGGTACGTAGGCAGACGTAAAGGCGCATCCACATTTGATGATGCAACCTGTATCAAGCTATTTGGGTTCTCGAGAAGCTGATTGAGACTTCACGTAGAGGTGAAGAGTTGGACTTCACGTAGAGGTGAAGTATTGTGATCTCGATGAACCGTTAATCTTCTGGTGAGAAAATGGTTAAGCTTGCATAAAGGGTGTGTATCCAGTTTGTTGAAGCCGATGATGGTGCTCGGTGTGTTCTACTCAGACTTGGTTGGACCGTCAGCTAAAGACATGTAGACTTGAGAGAGCCAGTCAATTTGGAGAGTCAGTGTTGGCTCATGATGAGTTTTTTGTGAGATCATGAAGTTGCTGAGTAAGAGACACGTTCGTTGATCGGCTCGTTTGGTATTTTCTTCAGGTGAAGTAATGGGAACGCATGTAGAGGTGCATTCCGGTTGGATAGCTGAGCTGAAGTTGGAAGTTTACAATTGATATTGGAGTTTGGTGAGAGTTACAGGTGGCAACGACAAACTTAATTTTGAGATCAGTGAAAATTAATTGTACGCGCGCTGGGATTCGTTTGAAGGAACATATTTCGTCTGTTCGCCAAGTCGAGATCGTGTGTCGATTTCGCCGAGATCCTGTGTCGATTTCGCCGGGTGACATATTGGAGTTCGTTGGAGTTCTGCTCAGATTTGAAAATTCTTCAGTGAGGTGGAGAATTGTAGGGAGAAAGGAGATAGAGGTGATAGAGGCAGATGGCACAGAGATCGGAAATCAAAGGAGCACGAACGGCGTATTGAAGCAGACCAGGATAGCTCCCGATCAACCGGTGGAGAAGGCAGGTCGATCTCCCGGTCGACCGGCGTGCACGACGTGCACGGCGGTCGACCGACTGTATGAGCGCTGCTCTCTGTTGGTGCCGGTCGATCGCCCGGTTGACCGACAGATGCGTTTCTACTGTCCTTCTAGATTCGGATTCCTTTCTGTTTGGGATCGAATCCAATCAGGGTTTCCTAAAACCCTGATACTCAATGGCTATAAATAAGAGTTAGAGCCCTCATATATTGTATCCCTGAAAGTACCTCAAAGTATCCCTCTCGTATTAGTTTGTATTGATTGTTGAATCAATAAAAATCTCTCTCCTTGCCCTGATGACGTAGGCAAATTACCGAACCTCATTAAATACTGTATTGATTTGCTTTCTCTATTGTTTCTCTATTCTTATCGTGTTGGACACATCTCTGGCTGCATCTATATTCGACTGGTGTGGATTCCTCAGAGAGGTTGTTGCCAAGGGCGCGCGCAACAATATTTATAATATATTTAATTTCGGCTACCGTGGCCATGGGTCAGGCTCTGAGTTTGCACCTCAGTGATCGTTTGCTCTCCATTGATCGACAGTTAAATCTCAGCGTGTAGAGGTTTCCTAACCAAATAAAATAAAATAACTGTAACAAGAAATGCTTATAGAAAAATAGATGAAATTTTACTATCACCGGTCAATCTCCAAGTCTATGCTAAAGGAAGAGAAAGGGACTAAAGAAATACTTTGTTTAATATTTCTTTACCCAACGAGAATGAACTTGGCATCTAAATAATTCGCTTGCTTGCAACGAGGGAGATTACAAATTCGAAACAGGTTCTCAACACCTTTTAGCAAGATTTTTTTATTATTATTATGTTAGAAGAGAAGACAAGAATTATATAATTATATAGTTCCATAAACACCAGGAAATCATGTTCGAAACATTTGCCCTCTTTTACTTGTACTAGCACAGTACCCCGCTGCAATAGAGGTTTAACTGTATGAATCTAACAACTGAAGTAGAACATGTTTCTTTTCTTTATATAACATTCTATGTATACATTTTATCCAAAATATCCTTACACTGCATTTCATAACACTGCTTTCAAGTCTTGACTTAAATACATAACAGAGTTATATAGTTGTTCACAATAACAGTTCCATTTGGTTCATTCCAAACTGTGGATGTCTATAACGGGCAAAAAGTTCAAAAAAGAGACAATGAAGATGCAGGTAGCAAAGGATTGTTGAAGATGTCTTCACTGTTCAGAGCTGGAAGGAGTAGAGCTGCTACTTGTGCTCGAATTGCTGGTGCTGTAATCAACCTGGGGGAGGAAGTGCTTGAACTGGTAGAAAGGCTCTGGGCATCCAATCCATAGAGTTTGCTGTGTAAGTGCCACTGCTTGACTGCCATATCGGAAACTCTCATCGTCGTATAGGATATGGAAATTGTACGTCTTGTTCAGTGCACGATCGAATATAGCTTGCAACTGAGAGATGGCCCCAGGCTTACAAGAAATTGGCATTGATCTAAGAGGTGATGTGTGTTGGATTCTGCTTAACAGGAATCAATCTGACAACTAATCAAGATCACTGAAATATCAACAATCTAATTGGTCAGGTCGGCAAATATCAGGTGGGAGGTTTTCCGTTCAATAGAACGTTCCTTAATTTAAGAACCACCTTTCAATTTCCTTCCTGGTTAAAGCATCAATTAGACTGAATCTAAGTCAGTCTCGATATACTGTAAAGTATATCCCCTGTATAAAGGACTTAATCCACTTATACAGTATTTAGAGTGAGGTACGCTTAAAGCGAATCTCCTTAAGACAATTACGTCCCCCGCACCGGTGCTAACGGGATAATGGACGCTGGTCTCCCAAGATACAACACTCTTTCACGGTATTTGGATAGCACTACCAAATCACCGTACGGTCGAACCTTAGTCAACCAGTACCTTCACAGGATCTTTGAAGCAGCGGTACAAGGACAAATTTCAAACGAATATTTGCCTTTACTCTCTGGAGGAGCACCCACTGTTGAGGACGAAGGAAGGTTGAAGAATATTCTTCTTCAGAAGTACCAGATTCAGACAACAATTCTATAAAAAATATGTTGAATTTTTCTGATTCCTCTTTCAGAACAATTTTGCAGAATCTCCGTTGGAAGTCGCTTCGGAAACCGAGTTACGAATTTCCCACTTCACGCTGGAAGTCGCTTCAGAACTTCACGGCCAGTTCAGAATGCAGAGCTTCAGAACTCAGATAGAGAAAGAAAGTTTGTTTTGGTGTTGTAGTTGGTGTTTCAATTGAGAGTTTGGAGTGCTTATATAGCACTCCAAGAGGGATCAACAAGACTGAAAGATTGCAACCTTTCGACCCAACCATTGCAACCTTTGGGCGTCCAACTGGTTCGCAACCTTTGGCAGTCCAACTGGTTTGCACCCGTTGGCAGTCCAATTGGTTCGCGATTGTCGGCAGTCCAACTGGTTCGCAACCTGACAGCGGAGCGGGTTCAGTCCGGTTCGGGAGCGGAGCTGGTTCGGCCCATACTTCGAGACCCGATTCAAAAAGAACCAGGCCAGGTAGGGAACCCAAACCCAAACCGGTCCCGGTCCCCCCGAGCCCGAGCCCGCGCCCGGCCGGCCGCCGCCAGCGGCGACGCGCGCGCACAGCATGTGCGAGCATAATTCCCTCCTTTTCGCGCGCGAAAACTCAAGTACCCAAAGGGCACGCCCTTTGTTCTCAATTTTCTCTATATAACACCACAAACTTTCATCCCATGCCAATGTGAGACTAAATGCTTTTAGCTACCTTTAGTCCCGTTTTGACTTTGAATTAGGCAATCTTTGGACTTGAATATCTCATTCATTCGAAGTCGGAATTGAACATGTGAATATACCACGTTCATCTCCAATGAGGAGAACACACTCCAACCATCATCCAGTTGATTCGATCAACGGATCTCGCCATAATTTAACTCGAAGATTCGCCTTCATATTCTTCAATTCAACAATCCCACAATGAATGGAGATTCAAGAAATGACACACAAAGAGACTGACGCTATTGTGAAAGGTACTTGAGAAAAGAAACTGCATAAGGATAGGTGAACTAGGTCTTAAACCTTCCATAGCGAAAGCTTTATCGGACTTACTGGCTAATCAGTGAACTAGGTCTTGAACTGTTAGCCGTTAGTGTAAGCCAAATCAACAAGCTTCACACAGTAACTTTCCAAATCAACTTTGGTTCTCGGTTGTGTCCTTTTGGCCCTGGACATTCTTGTTTCAGAGAGTATCTTAGGGAATAACAGCCTCCATAGAAATTTCCAAAGAGCTGACCCAACTCTATACTCACATAGGTGATGGAAAATCTAATTTTCAACTGTGACATATAGAAAATCTAATTTTGTCATCTCAACTAAATATTTTATGCAGTGCATGTGCCCGTGATGGCCTTGGGTTTGTTAAGAGCCCGCTGACCCACATGTCACCATTTTGAGCCCCACTGTAACATATTTGTAGGGAGAAAGGAGATAGAGGTGATAGAGGCAGATGGTACAGAGATCGGAAATCAAAGGAGCACGAACAGCGCATGAAGCAGACCAGGATAGCTCCCGTCGACCGCCCGCCCGGTCGACCGTTGGAGAAGCCGGTGTGCACAACGTGCACAGATGTATCTCGGTCGACCGCCCGGTCGACCCACTGTATGAGCGCTACTCTCTATTGGTGCCGGTCGACCTCCCGGTCGACTGGGCACAGGTGTCGGTCGACCGACAGACGCGTTTCTGCTGTCTTTTCTAAATCGGATTCCTTTCTATTTAGGATCGAATCCAATCAGGGTTCCTAAAACCCTGGACTCCATGGTTATAAATAAGGGCTAGAGCCCTCATGTATTGTATCCCTGAAAATACCTTAAAGTATTCCTCTCGTGTTAGTTTGTATTAATTGTAGAATCAATAAAAATCTCTCTCCCCCTTGCCCCGAGGACGTAGGCAAATTGTTGAACCTCGTTAAATACTATGTTGATTTGCTTTCTCTATTGTTTCTTTGTTCTTATCGTGTTGGGTACATCTCTGACTGCATCTGTATCCGTCTGGTGTGGATTCCTCAGAGAAGTTGTTGCCAAGGGCGCGCGCAACAAGTGGTATCAGAGCATCCCAGGTTCAGCGTGGGATCGTGTGTTGATTCTGAAGGCATCAGTTGTTGTTTGGCGGAGATCGTGTGTCGATCTATGAGCAGCGTTGGGACTGTTGTGGGATCGTGTGTCAATCCCAAAACAGCGTGTGGTTTGCTCGAGGAATCAATTCGAAAGAGTAGATAGTTCGGAAACTCTTCGAGGGTTTCGCGTGGAGGTAAAGATCCTATCTTTATCTAGTTTGTTTTATCTAACTCCATTTGTTTCCGCATTGCTTGAGGAATCAGTTGGAAGATGGCTGGAGAAAGTACATCGTCGGGGAATCTGTAAATTCACATCCGTTCAGAATTGATGTGGTGAAGTTTGACGGCAAGAACAACTTCGGTATGTGGAGATGTGAGGTGATGGATGCGCTGACGGCATCGAACCTCGAAGACACTCTACGGTTGGAAAGAAGAGCGATTCAACTACAGAAGAAGATTGGGAAAAGATGAACCGGACATCATATGGCTTGATCAGGTCTTGTTTGATACAAGACATCAAGTATCATGTGTTGCATGAAACATCTGTGAGGCAGCTGTGAGAGATCCTAGAGAAAAAGTATCAGACGAAAGCGTTGAATCGCGGCTGCAGTTGAAGAGTAAGCTTTATCGTTTCCAGATGCAAAGAGGATGCTCCATCAACGAACACATGAATAGCTACACAAAGCTTCTTATAGATCTAGTTAATGTGGATGTGAAGATTGATGAGGAAGATAAGGCGATAATTTTATTGAATTCTCTTCCTCAAGAAGAGTATGAGACTTTACTCTAACATTGATCAATGAAAGAAAATTCCTTGACTACAATGAGGTGTCTGCTGCTCTTGTGAGTTATAGAGACAGGACAGACTGTCTTCTTCAGGGAGCACAACAGCAGAGGCATTGGCGGTAAGAGGCACGAGTTCCAATAGGAAGAGAAGAGGTGATCAGGGAAGATCAAAGTCCGATAATGCTTCAAAATCTGAAGAGGAATCAGTGCGCCTTGTGCAAGGAGTTAGGGCACTGGAAAGTTGATTGTCCGAAGGCCAAAGATAAGAAAAGGGGCCGATGACCGAGGCAAATTTCGCAAAGGTGGTAAGTGCTCATGCCAGTACTTCACAGGCGGATGGATCGAATTCAGATTCATCGGTATCTCTCTCTCTGTTACTACTCCTACTGATGATTACTCAGATAATACTGAGCGGATCTTAGATACAGGAGCTACCTATCATGTGTGCCCGAACAAGGCCTAATTTTCTAACTTTGAGAAGCTAGATGGATGCTTCACGGTCATGGATGATGATCATCTGTGTAATGTGGAAGGGATGGGTACAGTCCGTATCAAGATGTTTGATGGGATAGTATAGTATGAAACTGAAGGGGTGAGGTATGTACCTTAACTCAAAAAATCTTATCTCTGTTGGCGCTTTGAAAGCGTTGGGTCTTGTGGTATCTATACGAGATGGTGTTCTCATGATGACCAAAAGCTCAATGGTGGTGATGAAGGGCATCCGCCGGAACAATCTCTACTACTTGAAGGATAGTACAGTTACAGGTCAGGTGGAGACTTTTATTTCTTCAGATGATGGTTGCACACAGGTCTGGCAAGTGAAGGTCGGACATGGAGATGAAAAGTCTTTGCAAGCTCCTGCAAAGAAAGGATCATTGGAAGGTGCTACTACCTGCAACTTGGTGGTGAACACGGCGTTCTGGATAAGAAGAAGGTGAAATTCAGCACCAATACTCACCGCTCTGAAGGTCTTCTTGATAGTGTTCACGTAAGCGTTTAGGGACCTGCTAAGACTGCATCGCTTGGAGGTCACAGGCACTTTGTCTCTTTTATTGATAATTTATCTAGGCATTGTTGGATATATCCATGAGATAAAGGTGTGAAGCCCTAGATATGTTGGTGAAGTGAAAAAGAATAATGGAGAAGCAGACATGTAGGAAAATCAAGGAGCTACAGATTGGCAATGTTGAAAGATACATGGACCAATTCCTACGATTTGGCCAGAACACTGGTATTGGTACTCACTTCACAAAAGATATACATGGGTTGGCTAAGGAGGTATACTGTTCCTTACTGGAGAAGGTTCGATGGTTGTTGTCTAATGCACGATTAGATAAATCATTTTGGCTGAGGCGATTGTGTATGCTAGCCATCTCATAAATGGATTGTCATCGACTGCGATAAGAGGTAAGCTCTACTGGAAGTTTGGTCTGGGAATGCTACTCAAGGTCATGGGTTGCTGCGAGAATTTGAAAGTCCGGCCTACTTTAGTGCAAAGATGGCATGGTGAATCCGCGAGCAAAGAAGTTTGTGTTTTTTGGTGTCAAGAGAAATGTGAAAGTCTACAGGTTATGGGATCCCGAAATAAGAAGATCGTGTTGAGTCGGCATGTCACGTTTGATGAGACTTCAGTGTTGAAGTCTACCGTCTCTTAGCAGGTGGAGAGGACGAACACCAAGGAAGTATCGCAGCGGGTGGAGGTTGATGCTACTCTACCATCTTCAGTTGGTTCGGTATCAGTGAGGACTTTACCGGAGGTGACACCGGGTGAATATCATATAGCCAGTTTTGATGTTGAACAGGTTGAAGACATTGATGAGAATGTCGAATGTTTGCAGCCATTGGAACCAAGATAAAACCACGAAAGTGGTGAAGAAGCATGAATCTCAAGCTTGTTGGCTGCGACAAGCTTAAGTTGAAGGCCGTTATTCTCCATAACGGTAGTAAGGAGGTTCATATGACTCAGCCAGATAGGTTCGCTGCTGAAGACTCAGTCACAGGTGCTTGAGCTTGATGGAGCTCATTTTCAATGAACTATGGTTGGCTTGATCCCTTGGGTAAGGTACGTAGGCAGTCGTAAAGGCGCATCCACATTTAATGATGCAACCTGTATGAAGCTATTTGGATTCTCGAGAAGCTGATTGAGACTTCACGTAGAGGTAAAGAGTTGGACTTCACGTAGAGGTGGAGAGTTGGATTTCACGTAGAGGTGAAGCATTGCGATCTCGATGAACAGTTGATCTTCTGGTGAAAGATAGTTAAGCTTGCATAAAGGGTGTGCATCCAGTTTGTTGAAGCGATGATAGAGCTCGGTGTGTTCTACTCAGACTTGGTTGGATCGTCAGCTGAAGACATGTAGACTGAAGAGAGCCAGTCAATTTGGAGAGTCAGTGTTAACTCATGATGAGTTTTTCGTGAGGTCATGAAGTTGTTGAATAAGAGATACATTCGTTGATCGGCTCGTTTGGTATTTCTCTTCAGGTGAAGTGATAGGAACGCATGTAGAGGTGCATTCCGGTTGGATAGCTGAGCTGAAGTTGGAAGTTTACAATTGATATTGGAGTTTGGTGAGAGTTGTAGGTGGCAACGACAAACTTAATTTTGAGATCAGTGAAAATTAATCGTACGTGCGATGGGATTCGTTGATGGAACATGTTTCGTCTGTTGGCCAAGTCGAGATCGTGTGTCGATTTCGCCGAGAACGTGTGTCGATTTCGTTCGGAGCGCTCAAGCCGAGATCGTGTGTCGATTTTACCGAGATCCTTTGTCGATTTCGCCGGGTGACATATTGGAGTTCGTTGGAGTTCTGCTCAGATTTGAAAATTCTTCACCGAGGTGGAGAATTGTAGGAAGAATGGAGATAGAGGTGATAGAGGCAGATGACACAGAGATCGGAAATCAAAGGAGCACGAACGGCGTATTGAAGCAAACCAGGATAGCTCTCGGTCGATCGCTCAGTCGACCAGTGGAGAAGGCCGGTCGATCTCCCGGTCGACCAGTGTGCACGACGTGCACGGCGGTCGACCGACTGTATGAGCACTGCTCTCTGTTGGTGCCGGTCGACCTCCCGGTCGACCGGGCACAGGGGTCGGTTGACCGACAGACACTACTGTCCTTTCTAGATTCAGATTCCTTTTCTGTTTGGGATCGAATTCAATCAGGGTTTCCTAAAACCCTGAGACTCTATGACTATAAATAAGAGTTAGAGTCCTTATGTATTATATCCCTAAAAACACCTCAAAGTATCCCTCTCGTATTAGTTTGTATTGATTGTTGAATCAATAAAAATCTCTTTCTCCCTTACCCTGAGGACGTAGGCAAATTGCGGAACCTCGTTAAATACTGTGTTGATTTACTTTCTCTATTGTTTCTCTGTCTTATCGTGTTGGGTACAATATTTATAATATATTTATTTCGGCTACCGTGGCCACGGGTCAGGCTCTGAGTTTGCTCCTCAGTGATCGTTTGCTCTCCAGTGATTGACAGTTAAATCTCAGCCTGTAGAGGTTTCCTAACCAAAAAAAATAAAATAACTGTAACAAGAAATGCTTATAGAAAAATAGATGAAATTTTACTGTCACCGGTCAATCTCCAAAGTCTATACTAAAGGAAAAGAAAGGGGCTAGTATTTCTTTACCCAACGAGAATGAACTTGGCATCTAAATAATTCGCTTGCTTGCAACGAGGGAGATTACAAATTCGAAACAGGTTCTCAACACCTTTTAGCAAGATTTTTTTTATTATTATTATTGTTAGAAGAGAAGACAAGAATTATATAATTATATAGTTCCATAAACACCAGGAAATCATGTTCGAGACATTTGCCCTCTTTTACTTGTACTAGCATAGTACCCCTGCTGCAATAGAGGTTTAACTGTATGAATCTAACAACTGAAGTAGAACATGTTTCTTTTCTTTATATAACATTCTATGTATACATTTTATCCAAAATATCCTTACACTGCATTTCATAACACTCTTTCAAGTCTTGACTTAAATACATAACAGAGTTATATAGTTGTTCACAATAACAGTTCCATTTGGTTCATTCCAAACTGTGGATGTCTACAACGGGCAAAAAGTTCAAAAAGAGACAATGAAGATGCAGGGTAGCAAAGGATTGTTGAAGATGTCTTCACTGTTCAGAGCTGGAAGGAGTAGAGCTGCTACTTGTGCTTGAATTGCTGGTGCTGTAATCAACCTGGGGGAGGAAGTGCTTGAACTGGTAGAAAGGCTCTGGGCATCCAATCCATAGAGTTTGCTGTGTAAGTGCCACTGCTTGACTGCCATATCGGAACCTCTCATCGTCGTATAGGAGATGGAAATTGTACGTCTTCTTCAGTGCACGATCGAATATAGCTTGCAACTGAGAGATGGCCCCCAGGCTTACAAAGAAATTGGCATTGATCTAAGAGGTGATGTGTAATGCAGAAGAATGGTTGGTTGTGTACCAGTTTTCATTTCTTCAATTTGTGCAGCGGGGAACTGAAAATTGTCTTTTGTTGGTCTATCGATCAAAGTGAGTGAAATCTTTCCTGTCTGATCTCAGAGTGTCTATTTTGATCTTGTATCTGCGGTCGTATGTAAGTTCAGCTGTAAATTAGACATATTGTCATGTTAATGTAAGAAATATCTTAGTCATTTCAATTTGTCATATGTACACAAATTACAGCCAGTTAAAACGAAATGGTAAAATGAGTGATGTAAACTCATAAATGGTTTGAACGAGAACCAAAACAGAAGAATCTGTAAATGAAAGTATAGGATATTGACATTTCTTGTGTATAAAATAAACGTCCAGAAACAATATGAACTTGTAGATAATATACAATTTTAGTGAAGTAACTGGAGTCTGTTTGGGAAAATAAACCTTCATGCAAAACCATCTTAATTCACGGTTCAAAGACTCAGCCGAGTCGGAGACGAGTCGGTCGAGTCGTATCCGTCTCGGCCCCGAGACGAGTCCGAGTCACGAGTCGGTCGACTCAACTCAGAGGAGACTGACTCAGCCAAGAAGGAGTTGACTTGGTAGACTCGGCATTATGATGATGATTTTGTGCCTCATCGCAATTCAATGTGAAAATAACTATATTAGCATATATTTATGAATGTAGTTTGTGTAATTTACTATATGGTGCATGTATTTTGATATGCTTCTACCGACGACGCGTGTATTTATACTTTCGCTTTATGTTTAGTGTGCTAGGTGATATATTTTGAACATATAATACATGAACGTGGATGTCTATATTTTTTAAAATTTTTTCGTGATTTTTTCAGAATTTTTTGAGCTTTCTCTGTAACATTTTGCGTGTATCGCCCGACACCGATCCGAGTCGCCGGGACCGATCTGTCTCAGTGCCGTCCGAGTCAGCGGCGGAGACCGCGACTGTGAACCATGTCTTAAATACATGACTTATGCAACCTGTCCACTGATCCTTGGTTCTAAATGTGTACCGAACGTTAGATAACATATGACTTATTTGGATGCAAGACTATCAAAATTGGTCAAGGGTTTGTTGGCCAACTTCTAAGAGCTTTAATAAATAGGTGCATGTCAATGGATGCATTGACATAATAAGTTCAAGGACAGAACTTTTTCTCACATTTCACAGAAGGAACTGAAATTTGCTGAACGTGCTGGGAACATATATGACAGAGTTTGTTTTTTAAAATAAAAAAAGCCATGGTAATTATAAACTTCAAACAAAGAGGTTACTTTTGATGAAACATTGATATATGACCATTATTTGGTAACATGATGTCATTTAGCACCTAGGAACAAAACTATCATTCAGGATTCTGGAGAGAAACCAAGTATTTAGCAGCATGTCCAACCATTTGCAAACTGATATAACAACAATGTTTCATCAAATCAAGGAATTTGAGTAGTTATTAAGATTAAGTTTATAAAGCTTTTAACACTGAGTCTGCTAGTCAATGTTAGCCAGTTTAGATCTCTCTTTTCTATGGTATATTTTGTTTCAATATTGTTATTGACAATAATTAAAGAAAAAGTAGATATGAATATACCTGTATGTGGTTGCTCCACTTCTATTACTGCATCTTTTGTTTGGGCAGCCATTCAACTTGTCAAGCTCTGGCTTAGGCATGCCCTTTGAGCAAACTGCACATGAACCATAAGTGGTTTGCATTTGACTGAATACATGCATGACCGTTGCTCTAACTGTGCAGATTGGTTGCTGCAAATATTGAATGGTAACAACAAAACTTTATAATAAGAAAGGAAGACAAAGTTCATAGACTTAAGATCTTGGTATCTGTTTTTGTGTCATCTTTGCATGTGTCTTTATTTAAATTATTCAGAACCTAACCGTATTTGGAGCTGGTGGCTCTTGCGCAATGTGAAAGAAATGTTCAATTGAGACGATGTTTTCTGGGCTCCTGTAGTAGACATCACTGAACTGGGTCTGCATATCCTATTTGCACTGCAGCCTGTGTCACACTGAAACATTGGATTTCTTTGGTTAATATCCAATAGTCTGCAAAGAGGTCAAAGTTCCATGTAAAGGGGTAAAGTGAAGCATTTTTTTTTTCCCTTTAATTTTACTTCTTCAAAGATTTCCTTGCTTCAGGTTCATCATAACAAACCTGCTAAAGCAACATGTTTGAAAATCATATCTTTCTGAAAAAGTTAAGGAGAAAATTAGTTTACAGAGTTGTCAAGATAACAAAAGAGAACAGAAAATAAAAGACTTAAACTAAACCACAAATATCCCGAGGAAGAGAGAATAAATTTTGTATGCTCAGTTTTGTTACAGATTGGATATCTTAAGAAGAGAGTAAAGATGAATGCATTTATTTCATAATACAGTCCAAATGATGAAAGAACCACAAATTAAAATGATATTAAACCCCGGACATAATATGAAGTACTCAGGGGCGGCTCAACCTCTAGGCGAATGAGGCAGTCGCCTAGGGCTCCAAATATAATGGGGCCTCCAAAATTATAGTATAAATTAGTATTTAACTAAAATAATAAATATAAAATATAGAAAATGTTTTTTGCTTGTTTAACTGGGCATGCCGGAGTGGTTATTAGACATGATTAGAAATTGTGTGGGCTTTGCTTGTGTTAGTTCGAATCTTGTCATCCACATTTTTTGATTTTTTTTTCCCTCTTCATTTTTTATATTAACAGTAAAAGCATGAGTTTCTTTCACTTTCCCAAGCAAATATCCTCCACTCTCTATAACTATTTAATTATAATTAAAGAGGAGCTTCTTCCACTTCCGCAGCTGTCTTTTCCACTCTCCCAAACTATTTAATTATAATTAGAGAATTTTTCAAAATTAAACTCTCTCTCTCTGTGCAGCCTCGCTTTTCGCCGTCCCCGTCGCCCAGACCTCAGACTAACGACAGGACCTGCAACTACTCTATAGAAAAAGATACGTTAGCAAAACTTGAATATAAAACTTGATTAAAAATTTTGCATTTAAAAAGCTAGAAGAATTATTTTTTAATAAAATATTGATTAAATAAAATATTAGTTAATATTAATTACTTTTTTAAAATATATTTTAAAAGGGCCCATTCGAAATTTTTGCCTAAGGTCTCCCTAGAAATTGAGCCGCCTCTGGAAGTACTGCAACGGTGAAGTAATATAAAGCCTAAAATAATGCTGGAAAGTGTAAAAAGGGTCAGTTTATAGTTTAGGGTTAAACACGCAAGTATTGAATGCATATTATTGTAAAATGACAAACTGAACAAACAACAAAATCTGGAGAAGGAAAACATGCAATGATTGAAAGTTGAATAAAACCACATGCAGAAAAGAAAAGTAAGATAACATATTTTTAACTGTAGAACAGGATTAATGATAATGTAATATATATATATAAAAATGCAAGTAAGAATACATGTGCAAGTAAGAATACATGTGCATACATAAAGGAAGAAAGAATTAGAGACAGATACAGAGATGCACAGGCAGTTAGAAATATATGAATACATTTCTTTCTGCCCGCCTTGTAGTGAATCCAAATTATGGCAATAACATGTTAAATTTAAGATATTTGGTCTGATGCCAGTACCAATAATTATGGACTGCTCTTTGAATCCATTTGTGAGTATTTCATTCCCAGCAAAATTCTCCTCCCACATTGTTAGGACTCCGCACCTGAGGAATATGCTTTCATCTGTTACATATGCTTCTGCATATAGTGTTGCTTTATTGTATCTTTTATTGTATCTCATCCTAGTAACTGGTGGACTGATGGGGGACGAACTCTAGGAAATCTCAACCTAGGGTTTTTCTCCCAAGATAGGGTTTGGAATCTCTCCCTAGGGTTTCTCATCCGAAGCACACAGGCTGCTCAAATGTTCAAACAGCATTTTCATTATCAATCATTAACTGAAAATAACAATACTAGTCTTGGCCTTAAATAGGCCTACATCAACGGAAAGATCCCATCACAACCGATATGAGATAAAACCAACCAACAATAATAACCAACAACTAAAACAAACTACAATAAGATAAGATAAGCCAACAACTAAATCAAACAAATACTACTAGATGTCCCAATCATTCCCTCGGGGTTGGGGAAAACTCGACCCTGTCGAGTGCAGATCTCAACTCTCAATCGGGCCATGGTGGTGGTCGTGGACCCAGCAGATGTGCATCAAGGCTGAACCAAGGCGGGTAGGTGGGACTGGCTTCTGTGACTGATTTATTATAAAGGATGACAACTCAAGCAATGCGCAGGTAACAGAAACAGGCACATCCTCCAGAATGAGAACTGAATCAACTATACTTCGCACTATGAATAGTCTGACCTCATGTAACTCCGTCTCCTGTAGGAAGATCTGCAAAGGATCGTACAAGTCCGGCGATCTTTGGGACACTGGAACCCTCATAGCTGGTGTGGATGTCACTAGCTCCATGGCAAGCTCCGCTGATAGATCTACTGAGTTCTTTACAAGAGGAAGAGGCTCTTCTATCTTTGGCTCTGGTTCGGGTTCATCAACAACTACTGGCTCGGCCCTATCTTAGCTGCATTATCTTGTTCTGGCTCGTGCTCCAACTCAGCAACAACTTCTGACCCTGCCTCCTCGAGAACGACAGGCTCGACAAGGTCTGAAGGCTCTGGATCTGTGTCCCTCTTTGCAGCCTGACTTGCTGCAAGTTTTTCTACGGCCACCCGAATCTTAGTGCAGAGATCTGTGATTGACCTGCTCTCGGGCTCTTGCTCAACATTAGGCTCTTTATAGTCTGACTCAGATGAAGAAATGGGTGGAGCATAACGAGCGCGAAGAAAGTCTTGCAAGAGAAACCAATATCGACATAACTTATGATTGTTCTCTACCCAATAATATGGCTCTCCCACCAACTTCATTCGAGCATAAAGACACTTTTGCTCAGATGTCAGAGAAAAATAATTGAAGAAAGTTTCAAGATTGCTCTCCCAGTCTTCATAACCGTAACGGTCATAAAAACCACGAAAAGTCGGGACAGCCGCATACATTTTCCATTCAACTTCCTTTGGATCACCATTAGTATGAATATATTGACCACAAAAATAAAATCCCATAAGGAAAATTTCAGTGCATAAGCTCAAAAATTATCCAAGAATCTCAAAGGCTCGAACTGGACCCAAATCGGACTGTTGTAGGACTTATAGCAGCACCAAACAGGGATTGTGGAGGTCTTCTTTGCTGCTTGAATGCTGCGAAAATCTATCTAGTAGCTCCGGGGCTCTGTCACGAACCCAATGCTTCAAACAGAGCTCAAAACGGACTCCGAACGGGCAAGCTTTGGGTTTTTTTTTTGTGGGAGAGAGATTTACCAGAACTGGGGGGTTTACTGTTCACGTGAACAGTAATCGGGGGTACTGTTCACGTGAACAGTAATCGGGGGTACTGTTCACGTTTACTGTTCACACGAACAGTATCGGGTTACTGTTCACGTGAACAGTAATCGGGTGATTACTGTTCACGGAACAGTAATCTCAAAAAAAAGTTTCTCTCTTTTTCCAGATCTAGGGTTTTTTTTTCTTTTTCTTTTTTTTTCCAAGAACTAGGGTTTTGGGAATTTGTGGAAGTTTTGGTAGAGAAAAAAAAAAGATTTTTGTGGAAGCTAGGGTTTTGTGAAAGAAGTGAAAAAGATCAGGATTTAGCTCTGATACCAAAATGATGGGGGACGAACTCTAAGAAATCTCAACCTAGGATTTTTCTCCCAAGATAGGGTTTGGGAATCTCTCCCTAGAGTTTCTCATCCGAAGCACACAGGCTGCTCAAAATGCTCAAACAGCAATTTTCATTATCATCATTAACTGAAATAACAATACTAGTTTTGGCCTTAAATAGGCCTACATCAACGGAAAGATCGCATCACAACCGATATGGGATAAAACCAACAATAATAACCAACTAAAACAAACTACAATAAGATAAGATAAGCCAACAACTAAATCAAACAAATACTATTAGATGTCCCATCATGGACGCATGTCAATAACGAACAGCACTGAATCTGTTTAAGTGGAAAAACAGCAGAACAACGCGTCAATATCTTCATTAATTAGTTTTTTTTCTTTTTTTAAATCTTTTGATTGAAATTGTTTCTTCTTCTTGGAATAAAAAGAAGAAGAAATCTAATCTCTGACGATTTGATCCTCTGGAAGTAAGTCAGGCACTTCACTAAGCTTAACAAAGCCATACACAGGGTCAGTTGGGATTTTCCTTTCCTTGAGCTTTTTCATTTTTGTGTCATCTGTGAAGTAGGTTTCATCAAGCAAGACACTAATTGTTCCTGTTTCGCTAATTGAAACAACACTTATTGATACGCCTGACCTTCAGCGATCAAGTCCTTCCACTTCTGCGCATTTGCTGCTGGAATTGTAACTTCTCTTTTAGTATTTCATAGGTGAACATAATATAAGCATTACATTTATTAACAGACATGTGATACATATGATACATTGTATCTAGACATGTATCTACACATGTGATATATTGTATCTAGATATCTTTTTCTTACATTCTTCTCTCCACTTTTATATACATTGTTGTAATCCTTAGTGAAAGAATATACAATAATATACATAAATTTTTTCTCTCAAATTACCATGGTATCAGAGCCATTCCTCTGTTGATCATCGTTCTATGTTATCAACAAGCCTGCGCTGGGTCGTGCTCGCATAGCGTGTGCCTAGCGTCAGGCCACTTTCGCCTCAGACCATCTCTTCATCTTCCGCCATTGTCGACCTGAACGATAAAGAAAGAAGAAAAAAGTATTAAATAAAAGAGGTGCTTAGAGAATAGTCCAAGAATTGCTATGTGTTTCAGTATAATCGAATACCCTAAACCTCACAAAACTAAACTACAGAGACAAAACAATCACAGAACTTCCACTATTGCAAAAAAGATGATAAATTGCATGAAGCAAATTGAAGTAACAACTACAATTGAACTCAGAATATATTGAAGCTCAAATCAACAATAAAAAATAAAAAAAGGATTATGAACATTGTCACGCCCCGCTTCCCAATAAACGTGAAAACAGAGTCGCGACGAGAGTCGGTGATGTATGTACGCGAAAAAAATACCCCACGCACATATGCTAATTCTAAGTAACCTGAACAAGATATAAAATTTACTACGATAAATCAATATCACTGCAATATGACATATAAATATCTAACACAATGATAGCAGATGAATAAAGGAAAAAAATGGTGACGGGATGCCATATTGATAGAATC